>JAMWEH010001604.1:0-56284 GCA_024721245.1 Mitragyna speciosa
AAAAACTACCAATTTTTTATGTCTTTTAGAAAAAAAAGCTAAAAATAGTTGGTAGTTTGTGTTGTAGATTGTCTATTGACTAAACCGCATTCATATTTTGACCTAAAAGTAATCTTTTTTTTCATATTTTAACCAAAAAAAAAATATTTTCTGATCCTCCTTATCTTTTGGCCTAAAACCCTGTGTTTTTAAACTCGGATCAGAACAGAACGGTTGATCAAACTGGTTGGACCAAAAACCAACCAGGTCTTTTGTCCGAGTCAAGTTAAAAACCAGTTAAACTCAGTCAAAAACTGAGTTTGACTAGAAAAAATCGAAAACCTAAAAGAACCCTGGCCTTGGCTCGCTGCATCTTCATTACTGTTTGCCTCTAACACGTATTGTTGGTGGGCCCAGTGAGTGAACATCAAATGGTGCTAAATCATCAATATTTGATTTGCTCTCTCGAATTACACGAAGCTGATCACATCCTCTGCCCACTCAAAATGGGCACGGGACCTTGCAAGTAGACTCCGTGCTAATTTGGACAAGTTAGGGCGGGTGTAACTAGACAGTGAAGATATATAATTGGTCAGTGAAGATATGTAACTCGTTAGTGAAGATTTGTAACCATTGTTCACTCAAAACAACGTCGTTTTTTAGCTTCAAATTTGGCCAGCGTGGCCTAATCTCAACTGTGTATTGCTGGTTATTTAATTTGGACCGTGAACTTGTTGCAAATGGAAATTATGAGGGCCCATGGCCACTTAAAATATGTTGGTCACATTAAAAAGCCCAATGACTAACTTCTTTGACCAATTAAAATCCTAGCAAATTTTATTTGATTTATTATTTTTTGGGAAAAATTATTCGATTTTATTATTGATACTCTAAAGATGCCAAAGTCAAATCCATCAAAAAAAAGAATTAAAAATTAAAAGATGTTTATCTTTCAAGAGGAGACGAGTTTTGTTATTAAAGAACTTAAAAATTTTTAATATTTTTAGCTTGCTATGATTTTTTTAGACTCGTTGATATATATGATGTATTTATGACGTCATAAGATTCGACCCCTAGTCTATCCCTAGTCAAGCCCATTGAACCCTGACCCCTAAATTAAACCGAGTCCATATTCCGTTCGAGTCTGAAAACATAGCTAAAAACTACAAATCTATCAATCTTTATCAACTATTAAGTGAAAGATGCAACTAGGTCCAATTCCCTCCACCCAATCCCATATTAAGTTGTTACAATTCCTTCCCGACTACAACAAAGCCAGCATGCTTCAAAAAAAAAAAAAAGAAGAAGAAGAAGAAAATAAAAGAAGAAAAGTGAAGAACAAAAACAAAAGGGAGAGAGAAAAACAAAAAAAGGAAAGGAGAGCTGAGGTGAGGCGACTTTCACTGGCGAGGCAAGAAACAATGCCAAAATAAATTTAGGAAGGTGTGAGAAATGGAGGAGTTTTGGAGAGTGTGAGAAGTGGAAGTGGGAGAAAGGAATGAAGGGTGGAAGAGTAAGGAGGGAGGGAATCACATTTGGGCTTTTTAGAAAACTCTTCAAGTGGTGTGGGAATTGGGGAAACCTAGGGACTACTTGGTTGGAGAGAATCAGAATGAATCCCTTAGAGACTACTTGGTTGGAGGGAATCAGAATCATTTCTAAAAATTTTAGAATTCCCAATTCATGACCAAATTGGAGGGAATGAGAATCATTTCTGAAAATTTTTGTAACTTTGATTTCTCAATTGTTTTGTTGTGAAGGAAACTTGATAAACCATTATTAGACATCATCTTTTGTTTGTATTTGATGATTCAGGATCATAAGGTCTTCAAAAGTGAGGGTAGTAGGTTTGAAAAATAAGAGTTGCTATGTGCATACATATATATAAGTATTCATGTCTAATTATTTTATTTTTTATGTCAAGCAAGAAATGAAATTTAATTAAATTTCATTCCGATTCTAAATCAAACCAAGCAAAGATATTGGAATAAAAAATTTCATTCTAATTCCGAAGTGAATGATTCCAATTTCTCTCTACGAACCAAGCACCCCCTAAATTTTTGGAGTGTCATTCTTAAATTCCAATTCCAAATCTTGTAAACCAAATGCTCCCACATGGAGTTTATTCCCATACCTAATTGTGATTTCTATAATCCAAACACCCCGTTAATATCTACATCAAAATCTTTTATTGCGACAAGGGTAACATATTCAAAATTCACCTAAGTAGTAAGTTCGAGATATGCTACTCGATAATACATTGGCTTCTTGCTTGCATTTAATCTCCTAACCTATAAAAACCACATTGATAGAAATAAATTTTAAAATATCATCTCAATTAACATTGTATTTAAATGGATTAACATCAGCTATAACATATTTTTCGAAATGATTTGAGATTGTTTCCCTTTTTTTTTTTTTGGCAAAATTTAACATTTTCGGCAAAATTTAACTTTTCCAATAAAATAGAAAGATAGCTTTGGCATCAATTTCTAGTTCGTAAGTCACACTAGTTTATCAAACTAATATACAACTAAAAGCTTGAATGTCTGAGACTGAAAATTCTCTAAATGGTGCCCCATTCTATAGCTAGCTTCCACTTTTCGTGCCAAAAGAATGTGTTCCCATGAAATAATGACAGCACGTACAACTTCCATGATTGCAAATATTACTCTTAACTCCTGATTGATGGGGACCTCATTTCTAGCCATCCAAATTTGGTATACAGTCAGTGAAAACTAATTTTCTCGTCTGGTCACTAAAGGAATTAGATGACCAGTTATCACAAATCCATTGCAGTTCCTCATAAAAAAATTTCTTGATCTTCTTCCAAACAGTCGCTAAAAATTTATAAGCAAAGAACAAATGTTCACACACATATATTAGATCATGATACAGTTCCTACTTTGTACTTTCCAATTTTAAACTTAATCACGGAAGGCAGGTTCCAAATCGTAAACGCGCTCAACAGTCGACCTACCCTTGTGAAGCTACCATCTTCTATGGCCATCGTACTGCATTTATAAGAAAAGTTGAAAAAAAAAAAAAGTGAAAACCATCACTATTTCACTAGTAATAGGCGTATATAAGAGGCTTGGTACTCAAAAAAAGCTCAAAACATAGTACATTTATTTCTTATTCCTAATTTATTACAATATCACACGAGTATATATAGGGAGTAACTAAAGAAGTGTATCCACTCTTAGTTTCCATCGTGTTGTGCAGCATTATTATCATAGTAAAGTACGCATTTCATTTCACACCCCAAAAAACAAACGGACATCTTGAGCACGATCCCTGCCTGCCGAAGAAAGGTGTAGATTGTTGCTCTGCTAAACAGATCAGGGGAATCGACGATACAGAGGAATGACAACGAATTTCATCGATCCTTTCTTGCAGTCATCGCCATTTCCCTCCCCACTAGCAAAGTAGTTCGGTCTGACCTGAGTAAGCACGTATGAAAAGCCATCTCCACCTCCTTGATTAGGATCTGCCAACAGAGTTGCTCCCCTAAAATCGCATGTTAAGAAGCTGTAGAGGTTTGGTAGCAGGTAGACGCTATGTGGCTTCACTGTAGTCACTAGGAGGAGGATATTTGAACACTGATGCATTAGAATGACAATTAACGTTAGACGCTATTAAAAGTTGAGTAACAACAACTTCCACATTTTAATATAATAAGTATCTGAGCAGATAACATAGCAATTTGTAGTGCAGTTGGAAAATTAGATAAAATTATATCGCACAAACCTAGAATGAGAAATATACCGTACAGCAAAATTGAATCTAATCAAAATTTTTCATGCAACTGACATGTTGGTAGGATCTTTGTACCAATAAATGTTTCAAATAGTAATACAAGGCTAACCTAGCGTGTCATTGATGTAAAAGGGACCGTGCTTGATGGCCCATTCTGTGTAATTGTAACCGTAGCGCCATCCCTCGGACCCTCCAACAACAACTGTTTCAGCTTGGCTAATTGCCAAGGTGGCTACTAAGGATAGGAGGCAGACAAGGAATCCTTTACCAAAACTAATAGCCATCTCTTTCGTCCTGTATTTTTCTAAATGGTGCTAGAAAAGAAAGATGCAAGTACTTGGATGATCTGAATTTGGGATGTTTAGTTTGGGTTTAAATAGATGCGTCTGGCAACATGATCCAACTCTTGTTGACTGGTTCCAAGATCAAAAAGATCCAAATGCTGTCTGAACAGAATGTACAGTAGAAGTCATCATTTTGCAGATTTCTTTGGTAATGCAGAAAATTATCAGCAAAATTCTAGATTTTCATGCCTCTGACCGCCTTACGGTTTACCTTAATTTTTCTAAATTTCATTAATGACCAGACGTAGACTACAATGTGGACAATTTCTCTCAAATTAACGTTGCATACTTTTCACAAAGTCGTGTGAAGGCCAAAGTGGGGTGGGTCATAAAATGTAATGCTGTTGGTTGATTAGGAAAATTTAAGAGCCAGGGTACTTTAAGTTTACAAAGACGAAGAATATGATCACATTACTATGATTATGAGGATACTCAGAAGTCAGTGAAAACAACTGAGTTTAGGTCGGTATCGGTAATCTACAGAGTTTCAAAACGGTCCAGCCACGGCGTTTTCTTTCTCATTGGCCAGACAATTGAGAATGAAGGTGCACTTGGAATACTTTATACAACAAGGAAGTCAAAATTGGTTTTCTAACTGTGTTATGCGCACTAGTTCATTTTGTGTTCTTGGCTCCGATTTTCTTCTATCATGAAAACGAAGAAAAACTGGTATAGAGGAAGGAAAATGTGACAGCAAGAATTAAGACCTTTTGATCATGGGCTAAATTCATTTCCTACTTTGTCTTACATAACTGCAGCAAAAAAATGCCATGCTTTTCTTAATTTGTTTCTTCAAATTATAAATGTAGACTGTACACCTCTTGACGTTCAATATTTATGTGCATCCAGAAATAGACAAAAAAATAAAAAAAAAACGTGGGAAAATTCCATACTCTTAAAGGCAAAAGAAAAGATCAACAAATGTGAGCAAGTCCAACTACTTTTATGAAAAAGAAAGGAAGCATAAGTTTTCAATTTCATGTTTATTTTTTTTCTAAAATTTATGAAAAATAATTGATTCAAGAGATTGAAAGCATCATTTCGATATGTGAATATTTGGAATACGCAAACTATCCTTCCGAATTGTGGCCGTGTGCTCAAATGCGCGGGGACATGCATAGGTGTTGTGGAAACAGGGATTGCAATGGGGAAGGTGTCTGGCTAGGGATCGAGTGAGAACATGGGAGAAAATTTTTCTCCTTAAGGATCCATTTGGTTGGAAGTAAAATGTTTTCCTTAGAAAATTATTTTTAGTAAAACGTTTTCCTTAGAAAATTATTTTTTCTAGTAAAATATTTTATGTGAAAAAAAGTCATTTTTCCTGTAATTTTCTGGTTGTTGCATAACAATGTAAAAATCTTTTGAAATAGATTTTTTATTATTTTTAATATTGTTAATACGAGTTAAAAAGGCTAAAAACAATTCAGTTTATGCTTGACAAGAATTAGAGTCAAGTAGAGATTGTTTTATATAAAATTAATTATAAGATAATATAATGGTAAAGTATGTATAACTATAAATATTTATGGTGGGGACACAAAATGAAGAGAAAATGAGTGCATAAGAATTAAAAATAGCAATTAGTTTGCTAAATGAAAGTAGAAAAGTAAGTGCTTAAGGTTTAATTATCACTCTTGAACTCTCTAGAAAATAACTTACACTCGTTAGGTCAGTAAAAATGTTTTTAATCAGAGGGAAGAAAATTAAAAAATATTTTACACAAGAAAATATTCTCCAATGTTTGGCACCAAGAATAATTTTGAAATTATTTTCCAAACTCTTCGTAAGTTGTTTTCAATGGGAGGGAAGCTACAATAATATATTCTCCAGTGTTTGGCCCCAAGAATAATTTTAAAAATATTTTCTAATAATATATTTTCAATTCAACCAAACGGAACCATAAATGGCGAAAGGGAGGAGAATGCCACCTTTGGCCCGAACCTACATAAAATCTTGTGTGTGTACTAGTATATTCATGTTACCGGTTCCAACTTTATGTTAAAGCTTGAATGAATTTTCTTAATCTTATATTTTGGGTGAATGAATTGTCTATGTGTTTATATACTTTTAACAAATGAATTTTGTGAAAACTGATTGTGAGGTTTAGGTACTATTAAAATTTGACAAAATTCACTAACAAGTAATAAAATTTATAACTTAATACCCAGTCAGTAAGTGCGCGGGTTGATTGTGAATTTAGGTTACTATCAAAATAAAGCACAATTCACACAAACAAGTAATAAGATTTATAACTTAATACTTGTTTTGCAAGTACACAGTTCAATTGTAGTTGTAATGATTATTAGGGTCGATTCCATGAGGAAACAAGTAAACAAACAATGAAGAAACTAGTTAAACAAAGTTGACTAGACTTAAGAATTCAATTTATATGCAAGTTAAGCTTATGGCCATGGTGACTTTATTCCAATTTAGGATTCAATTTCATTTTTACTCTAAACTAGAACTCTCTATGAATGGAAGACAACCAATACATAAGCTTTCCTACTCTCGTGGTAAAGCCTAGCATACATTAGTTCATTAAACTTACGAATTATGACTTTAAACCTTAATCCACCAATGTGAATCACCATCACTACAAGAAAAAAGATCATTAGTGATGACTTTTTTAGTGACAACAAATTCTTGTCACTAAAAACTAGTTTCAGTGACAAAATTGCGTCACAATTGGACGACAACTTCAGTGACAACAGCCATAATGTCATCACTGATTGTTACCCGCCGTATGGCGCCAAGTTATAATACTAACAACAACAAAATGTCGTCACTAAAAATATATCCTATAGTAATAACATTCTTTAAGCTGTCACTAAAATATATCTAGGACATTAGTGACAACAATTATTGCCACTGAAATAATGTCCTATTGTGACAACTTAATACGTTGTCACTAAATCGTGCCTCTTTTCTGACAACTTTCACAGGCTATTACTAAAATGTATCCCAGGCATTAGTGACAACTGAGGTTGTCACTAAACATAAACGCTTTACTGACAACCAAAAGAAGTTGTCACTAAAGTTCGGTTCTTTTCTGACAATTTTTAAAGTTGTCATTGAAATCTCGATCAGGCATTAGTGACAACATATCTCATCATTAAATATGTAAACTTTTCTGACGACCACATGAAGTTATCACTAAATCTAGACTATTTTTTAACAATTTTTCACTAGTTGTACTAAGGTATCAGTGACCACTCATGTTGTCATTGAACATGTCCTATTTTTTGACAACATTACTACATTGTTACTGAATCTGAAATCTTTTCTGACAACCTTCAAAAGTTGTCACTAAAGAATAATTAAGAAATCAATGACAACACGTGGTGTCACTCAGTATATATCCTTTACTGACAACCGTATTAGGTTGTTACTAAAGCCGAATAATTTCTTAAAAATTTTCACTAGTTGAACTATGTTATCAAGTGACAATTCAGTATTGTCACTATTGATATGCCCTTTTTTGACAAAATCAAAATGTAGGTCACTAAATCTAGATTCTTTTCTAACAACAATCAAAAGTTGTCACTTGAAAATAGCAAAGGCATTAGTGACAACATTTATCGTCACTCAATATTTAGCTTTTTTTGACAACTACATCATGTTGTCACTAAAAGCCGCACTATTTGTTAAGAATTTTTTACTAGTTGACTAAGGTATCAGTGAAAACTCAGTATCAGTCACTAAAAATTAGATTTTTCTTTTATAACTATATAAAATTGTCAATAAACAAGAGATTTTCTGACAAACAATGTAAAGTTATCACTAAATGCGTACTATTCCTTAACATTTGTTTGACTATTTTGACTAAGGTATCAGTGACAACATTTGTTGTCACTAAAACTGGAGCTTTTCTGACAACCTTATATAGGTTGTCACTAAAGCCGAGACAATTTCTTAACATTTTTTGACTATTTTGATTAAGGCATCAGTGACAAGTTATGTCGTCACTAAAAATAAGATTTTCTGACAAGTATATAAAGTTGTCACTAAGATGAACTAATTTCTTAACATTTTTTTACTATTTGACTAAGGCATCAGTGACAACACATGTCGTCACTAAACAAGAGATTTTCTGACAAAAATGTAAAGTTGTCACTAAAATGCGTACTATTTCTTAATAATTTTTAACTAGTGGACTCAGGTACATAAGTGACAACTCACTGTCATCACTAAAAACGAGATTTTCTGACAACACTAAAGTTGTCACTAAAGCCGTTTGATTAAGGCAATCAGTGACAACATCTGTTGTCCACTAAAACGAATCTTTTCTGACAACCTTATATAGTTGTCACTAAAGGCAAACAATTTTTTAACATTTTTTGACTATTTTGACTAAGCCATCAGTGACAACTTATGTCAGTCACTAAACAAGACATCTTCTGACAACTATATAAAGTTGTCACTAAAGGCGTATGATTTCTAACAATTTTTTACTAGTTGACTAAGGCATCAATGACAACTCTTGTTGTCACTGAAAAGGATATTTTCTGATAACTATATAACGTTGTCACTAAAACCAACTTTAAAAGAAATTCCTTAAAATTAGTTAAATTAATAAAAAAATTTCAAAATAAAAAACAACAAATGGTAATTAGTTTCTAATTCAATAGTATAAATTTGGATTTTTTTCAATTTCATTCCAATTTTCGTAGTTCCAAATTCGAATTTTCAATTTCAAATCAAAATGAACGAAAATTCAAAAACAATAGATTTTGCTTACCCCTACTCACAAAATAAGCAAGGTAAATGATTTAAGAGTAGTAAATAATACTCAATGATGCACTTAGAAACATTGTGCGTGAAAGACAAATTTTCACCAAATTTTTTCCTTCACAATTTTTCACCAAAAATCAAAATTCATTCCCTCGTTCCAAAATAGTCCCAAATTCCCCGTTCCCTTTCAAACTTTCTCTCTCCACCAAAATTCCCCATCCATACATATATATATGTGTGTATATATATATATACATACATACATACATACATATATATATGTATGTACATATATATATGTATATATACATATATACGTGGATATATGTATATATACATATATGTATGTGTACACAGACACACACACATACATACATATGTATATATTTGTATACATACATATATGCATTTATATACATATATATACATGTATACATGTACTTATGTATGCATACATATACACATATATATATACATATATATAAATATATATCTGTGTATATATATGAACAAACACTGTACATATACACACATATATATACGTATATACATATATAAATATATAGATCTATATGCACACACACACACATACATAAATACATACATACATACATATACATACAAACATATATTTAAGAGTGTGTGTGTGTGTGGATATATATATATATGTATGCATGCATGTGTATATGTATGTATGCATGTCTGTATGTACACACACATATATGTACATATATATGTGTGTGTGTACATATATATATTTGTGAATATATATGTATATTTACATATGTATACATATATATATATATATACATATGTGTGTATGTCTATACACACATATATATTTTTGTATATATATGTATATATACACATATATACATATATGTATATATATACACACACAGACATATATATATTTATACATGTATATGTATATGTATACATTTCTATGCATATATAATGTACATGTATCTATACCTATGCACATACACACAGACATACATACATGCATGCATACATACATACATACATATATATACACACACACACACACAAATATATATATATATGTATATGTATATATACCTATACACATGCACACAGATATACATACACACACACAGATATATATATGTATATATATATTTATATAGACATATATATAAGTATACCTATATATATACACCTATGCATATATATACACGCACGCACATAGACACGCATATAGTATGTGTATGTACATATATATACACCTATATGTATGTATATGTGTGTGTATATGTATACACACACACAATATACATACATAAATACATACATAGATATGCACACACACACACACATATACATACATATATACATACATAGGTATATACACACACACACACATAAATGTGTGTGTATACACATAATATATATTCTATATTTGTATGTATATGTGTATGCATACATATATATACATATATATATGTATATATATTTATTTATATATTATGTATTTGTATGTATATACATATGTATCTTATACGCATATACAGATACACACACACCCACCAACACACGTACACACACATACATGTTTATACACATACACATACATTCAGACATCTACACCGCATATACATTTATTGATACAGCTGCAACACTTGGAAAATTTTTAGATGTAGAAATCCGATTTACCATCCCTTTTCCCTCCGCCAAATTTTCATCCCAAAATCAAATTTCCCCTCGGCCCCCCAATAAGAAATTTCACCAAAACTCTTCCAGTTAGCATAATTCCTCTCTCCTCTCTTGCTCTCCTTCTGGCAACGAAACAATTTGACCTTGCCCGTACCTTTAGCATTTTCTATGTTACAGGTAGACTATTTACACTAATTTACATGTCATTCTCATAAAATGTGATAGCATAAAATGCAGTTGTGATAGATATTCATGTTTCATTCTCTAGAAATGTCAGAACCTTAAATGTAGATATTTATTAGACATATTGTTGTAACCAGTTTAAGTGTGTATCTATTTGTATACATTTGTAAGTTGTACCTCCAACGGTGATTTGCAATCCATACAGAGGCAAAATGACATATATGTTCAAAGCTTTTTCTGCCTTAACACCAAATCCCATTACAGTTGTTGACAATTGTACTAGTCTTTGCATAGTATATTGAAGCTAAAGTAAAATGTATATAACATGTTACTTAAAAGTGTATTTGCGCTGAAGTATGGTGTAACGTTGCTAAAGCATGGTGTAACAATTTACCATTTTTCATTAAGATTAGATTATTTACACTAATGTATGTGTCATTCATATGAAATGTCATTGCATTTATAAATGCAAACCTTTATTTGGTGTAATTTGCCATTACTTCTCATTGAAAATTCAAACAATAAATTAGAGGGGCTTAACAACATCTACATCTGTTGAGACCCTACAAGCATACAGAAAGAGTGCAAAAATAATAAACTCAAGCAAAGAGAAAATAGCAAATAATTGGACTAAAACTCAATAAAATAACCTGAAAACTATCCTAAATACCTAGCTTGGACTCTACAAATACTACTCTACTTTGGCACCTATCAGTTAGCATTCTCTTAAATCCAACTGTCAATGATGCATTTGGTGAGTGTTAAACACAATAATTGTCATTTATACTTAACTACTGCAACATTACACCATGTTACTAGATATTTTTATCAATCCTTTGCCACAACTGATTTGTGTGCTAGTTTTAGTTAGTTAGCTCTCCCATTACCCTCTATTTTTTTCTAATCTCATACCCATGGAAAATACTTTTACATTCATAAAGGGCAAAAAAAAAAAAAACAACACATATGGGATCAACCTTTCCTGACTTCAATTTTAATCATCTTCCCCTATTATACACAGTATTTATGATGTTATGCTTTGCAAATCACTTTACTCTAATTCTCTATTATTTCTTGCATAAGATCAACCAATTTATTGTAATATTTCAATTTTATATTTTGTCTTCACTTACAATAGCAACGAAGAAAGCAAATGGTCATACAACAACATAATAATGCACTCAAATGGCATAAACTCTCTGCAATTTAAACAACTACATTCACTATAGATTTTATTACAATTCTGCGCATATCTCGAATTTGGACATAACATCTATTCTTCAACTTGATTGCTTAAGCTTAAGCCTTCTAAATATGTCAGCCTATCAAGTCTACTATCTTCAAATCTAGTCTTATATAACCTTTGGTTGTAGATTTTTCCTTTTCCTCTTCAATCTTTCTCTCAATTTAATCCCACTTCTTCTTATTTTGTTGCAAATAGGATAGCTATAGAAGGACAACCATCTCAAGCTCAAAACATGAGCCAATAATGAAGACTCCAAGTTCACTTGTAGAGTGCTTGCCATCAATGTTACAAGTAATTTAAAAAATCCAATTGAATTTCTTTTTCCCCAATTCTAAACACAAACAATATCATCAAGTGACATCTGAGCAACGACATTATGGGTTTTGACAATTTTTTTTTCTTATTCTTGTCACTTCAAACGACATCATTTTTCCTCTTCTTCAGTTTGACCTTACTGATTCAATTTCATCTTTCCGTTTTGGCCTTTTAATCTCATATGTCAAGTTGTGAAAAATGGAATTTGTGACGCCTCACAGCCACAATGACTTGCATATGATGTTTGATGTTCTATTAAGAGAAGTAGAACTCTTTTTGCCTTATAGATAGGTCAACTAGGTGAGGCACAACCACCTCAAATGCATTGGTGTGAGGCCTAAGGGTAATAATTTTTACCTAATTTTTACTAGCCTAGTTACTTAAGTATGAGTACGAAGAAGTAAAAAATGAGGCAGTGAGATTCTACCAAGATTTATTCTTAGAAGGCAATGAATAGATAAGTTGATAAAGCGAAAGTTGGGAGCAGACCATTAAAAAAAGAATAATAGAAGATCAAGCCGGAATGCTATTGGAAGAAATGTCTAGGGAAGAAATAAAGGAGCTGCTGTTTAAAATGAAACGAAGCAAAGCCTTTGGCCCTAATGGGTATAATGTGGAATTCTGGGGAACAAATTAGAGCACAGTAGGTGGGAAGGTGTGTGAAGCAAGTCAATTGTGTTTCGGTAACCCATACATGTATCAGCCTATGAACAACACAATTATTTCCTTATTACCAAAAGTAGACAATTCTAAAACTATGAAGGAGTATAGACCAATTTGTTGTTGTAATATAAGTTATAAGATTTTCTCTAAGATCCTGATAGATAGACTAAAGAAAGTATTGCCAGTAATTATTAGCCAACAACAAAATGCTTTCATCAAAGGGAGGCATATTGGAGATAATATTATGATCATGCAAGTTGTAAGAGGATATTACAATAATTGATGGAAGCCTAGAGCAGTTGTTAAAGCAATTGTTGAAGTGGTTATTCAAAAAGCATATAATACTATCGATTGGGAATTCCTATTGGAGAGCTTGAGACTGATGAATTTTCCTCAAAAGTTTATAGGATGGATTAAGAGTACAATCACTACAGCTAAAATCTCTTTGAACATGAATGAAGCAATGGTTTTTTGAACACTGGAAGGAGATTAAGGCAAGGTGATGCAGAGCTCGTCGAAAATGAATTTTGGAGCACGCAGGGCTGAGCCAAGGCCAACAGTGAGAAGCCGTGAACATTGTCACACCCAGCTTCTCCAAGTTGACATCCACGACTACAATGCAGAGAATAGTCGCAGTGAGTGACGACCAGCTAGCTCGCAGCTGACTTCAACTACCCACAGCTGATGCATTGGACTTCAGTAGCGGGGTATCCTTTTAGTGATAGTACCCATGGCTAGTTTTGTAGAAGCCGCAGTTAATTATCAAAAGTTTAACGAACTTTTAATTTTTAATATTAGTTTCCGTATTCTTTTATAACTCTTTTACAGATTCTTCTTAGTATGAGTTAAGGGTACTTTTAGGATTATAAATGGCTTCTTTAGCCTTCTTTTAGACTACTTTTACATCGTGATTCTTGAGAATTCAATAAATTCTCAAGTTTTCTTGCATCTTTGATTTAATTTATTCAGCAATTCGTTGTTAAACTTGTTCGTTCATTATGCTTCCATATCACAAGTGGATCCTATATCCCCTTACCTTTTCCTTATAGCAATGGAGATGTTCACCATGTTGCTGGAGGAAAAGATACAATTGAAGGGATATGACTACCATTCAAAGTGTAAAAACTTGAGGATATCCCATCAAATCTTAGTAGATGACCTCCTTTTACTTGTTTTAGCCACTGAGAATTTGATGGAAACATCAAAATAGCTATAGAACAATTTAGCCTATTGTTTGGTTTCCATCAAACTATAAGCAGAAATGTGAAATATATTCTTTGGAGGGGTTTCAGCAACAGTGGGAACAAACTAAGCAATCTAATGGGCTGCCAACTGGGGAATTACCTGTTAGATATTTAGAGATTCCACTAATATCTTCTAGGTTAACATTCATAGATTGTAAGCCAATGTTTGCAAAAATCAAAGCAAGAATAAGTGGATGGATTACTCAGAAACTATCAACTGGAGGGAGGTTGCAGCTAGAGAAGTCAATATTGAATTTCATGCACCTATTCTAGTCATGTCTATACATCTTTCCAGCAGCAGTAACCAAAAAAATAGAAAGCATGTTGTCTTCCTTCTTATGGATAGTAGAAAATAAGATACATTGTGGAGCTAAAAATAGGATGGAAGGAAATTTGTAAGCCTAAAAAAAAAAGGTGGATTAGGCATAACAAGACTTAACTTATAGAATCAATGCCTTCTAATAAATCACATTTGGAATATATGCTCTAGAAAGGATTCACAATGGATTCAATGGGTTCATACAGTAATGTTAAAAGGACAATGTTTCTGGGATATTCAAGTTCTAAAAAATTGCTCATGGATATGGTGGAAAATTCTATAGTTAAAGGAGCTGGCTTAAGGAAGGATGAAGATGGTTGTGGGAGATTAAAGCAATAATTTTTTATGGTTAGAAAATTGGCGTCCGCTAGGACGATTAATAAAATGTTTCTCAAACAACTTAATAAAGGCATTTGGAAGCACTAGAAAGGAAAAAGTGAGATCAATCATCCAGAGAGAGACCTGGAAATGGCTAAAGGCTAGGAAGCTAAATAGTGAAGCTAAAAAATTTATGGAGGCAACACCAACAGATTTTATACCAAAACTCCATCAATTTGATCAACGTCTATGTGTTCCAGGCAATTCTGACACATTTACAGTTGTTAAAGCACTAAGGAGTACTTAGAACATAGTGTAATGGAGTAAACTATTGTGGAGAAAGCAGACAATAACTATATCTGATTTTGTACTATGGTTATTGTGCTGAAGGACGTTGAATACAAAGGATAGACTAAAATCCCGGGGGTGGCATATGTGAAGAATCAATGGATTATTTGTTTTTCATATGTTCAGTAAGTAAAGATGTGCTGTCAAGCAAGGTGCTCATTTTTAAACGAGATTATTGCTGGCATGATGAATTGGAATGGCTGAAAGTGCATTATGTAAAGAATGATTTCCAGGGACAAACTAGAAGACTATCTCTCTCAACTGCTACAAGAAAATATTATCTTTCTTGTGACCATATATTTTATGACAGCTGTAAAAGTGTAATAAAAAATATTATTTATGATGTTTGCATAACTCATCACAAAAAAATATATCTTTTTTGACGACATATTTTATGACGAGTGTAAAAGTGTAACAAAAATTATTATATATGACACCTACTTTATTCATCACAAAAAATATTTCTTTCGTGACAGCATATTTTATGACGATTGTGAAAAAAATTATTATTTATGACATATACTTAGTTTATCACAAAAAAATCAATTGTTTAAGACACTTATTTTTATTCCATAGGAAAAAGTTTTGATATCAGAAATACTGTTAATTGAATAATAAAATAATTATTTTTATTGTGACAGTCAGCGCAAGAAATTACCTTTGTAGTGATGATAAATTAGTGAAAAGTCTTTATCATTATAATTGGTGTTGCATTGACGAATTATGATGCTATCAATAATTTTAATAAATTAAGTATATCTAGTTACGAAGTTTAGCTATCACTGAAATTTTGTCACCAAATAGGGAACAGGAATTTTTTCTCGAAAATCTATTTGGAGGAGGCTAAGTATTATTAATGATAAAATAAAGTTGACGCAATAAATTATTTAAATTAACCTCTAGTGATAAGTTTTGAATTGTAGTGAAATACCCACATTTGTCTACCCACCGCTAGCTAGCTAGAAGAACTCTTCTTTTTTTTTTTTTTTCAATCTTTTAAGAAAAACATAATTATCCATACGTGTCTCTAATCTAGAGCATACTCGCCTCTTTCGTGTGAATTTTCTCCATCACCAATCTCCATTTTTGGGCAAATTTGTTAAAATATTGGCCAAAAAAAAGAAAATTCGTCATTTATAGGTGTCAGAAAAAATTTTTTGGTATCTAAAGGCGCCGCGTTTCCCAAACGTGGCGCTGAAATTTTTTTTTCAAATTTGTCAGGCGCCGCGTTTCCCAAACGCGGCGCATGAACAGTAGTCAAGCGCCGCGTTTGGGAAACGCGGCGGTTACTGTTCACGGTACTTTTTTACTGTTCACTTTTTTTTTTTTTTTTTTTTTTTTTTTTTTTTTTTTTTTTTTTTTTTTACAGAATAGGTAAGTGTTTAAGATTTTTTGTATTATTGTTTAGGTAGATTTATAGGATTTAAGTAAAAGTAATGAAGGTAATTCAATATTTGAATTGAAAAATTTTAGATTTAAAAATAATAAAGTTATAAACACCAAATTTTGATATACCACTAAATTTTCTAATATCTTGTGAGCCATTTTTTATTTTTCAGAATGGGAAATTTGGTTTTTAGAGAAAGTGTGCAAAAATCTTCCGGAAAATTATAATTTCAGCACGTAAATATATTTTTTGTCAATTTTTTATTTTTAAATTCATATTTATATCATCATACAAATTTCTAAATTTTGAAATTTTTCTAAATGAATCACTATTTTTTTAGGTATTACGTCAGTTCAAGGACAAAATAATCATTTCAATTTTTGAATACCTTTTTTTGGCTATTTTTGAATTCCAAACTCATATTTCATACTTTTACGTATATTCTAAATTTGTGATAATTTTTCGGGTTCAAAAACTATTTTTTCTATAATGCATACATATCTGAGGCAAAATCGTTTTTTTTTTTACCTAAAAAATTATCACAAATATAAAATGTGCTTAAAATTATGAAATATGAATTTAAGATTCTAAAAAAAATTAAAAATAACTATTTCGCCCTTGAATTGACGTGGTACACAAAAAAATAGTAGTTCATTTAAAAAAATTACAAAATTTAGAAATTTGTACAAGGGTATAAAATATGAATTTAAAAATAAAAAATTGACCAAAAAGGTATTTACGTGCTAAAATTATAATTTTACCAGAAGACTTTTGCACACTTTCTCTAAATACTAGATTTCACATTCGAAAAATAAAAAAATGACCTACAAGATATATTAAAAATTTAGTGGTATATCAAAATTTGGTATTTGTAGCTTTATTATTTTTAAATCTAAAATTTTTCAATTCAAATATTGAACTACCTCAATTACTTTTACTTAAATCTTATAAATCTACCTAAACAATAATACAAAAAATTTTAAATACTTACCTATTCTGTAAAAAAAAAAAAAAAAAAAAAAAAAAAAAAAAAAGTGAACAGTAAAAAAGTACCGTGAACAGTAACAGCCGCGTTTCCCAAACGCGGCAGCTTGACTACTGTTCATGCGCCCCGTTTGGGAAACGCGGAGCCTGACAAATTTGAAAAAAAAATTTCAGCGCCGCGTTTAGATGTCAAAAAAAATTTTCTGACACCTATAAATGCCGAATTTTTCTTTTTTTGGGCAATATTTTAACAAATTTGCCCCATTTTTGGGCTTCCCTTTCTCACGCAAAAACACTCTTTCTTGCACTCAACTCTCACTCAAAACTCTTTTCTCTGTCTCTTTCTTTTTCCATCTCTCTTCGACATAGCTTTGTCAGCCATGTATACATCAAGTTAGCATTGGTGAATTAGTCCATTTCCAAAGTGGTGCAAGGCTTCTTAAAATCCACGTACAATTTAATTGATGCCTTGTTCAATTTCAGTGTCAACGGTTGTCAATTTGTTCAGTTGGGTGAGATGTAGTAAAAAATTTCAGTTCCTTTTATTTCGTCCATAAAGTGTACAAAACAAACTTTTTTTTTTTTTTAGCCTTTAAATCCCCTCACCTGCCCTCTTGGAGGGATTTCCTTAATCCCTGGAGTTATGATTATAGGACCTTGGAAGAGCTCTTTGCAAATCATGTCCAATCTCCCTCTACTTTTCCACTTTAATTTCTGCACATTTGTTCTTGTCTCCATTTGGGTTAAATTTGTGTTCTAGATTGTATCTTGGATTGATGAAAATATGATGGTTGAGTGAGGTTAAAAGTGAGTTGTATAATTGTGTTGTGTATTGTGTCTACTGGATGTTTGAAATAATGCCTAAGAGAATAATATCCGAGTTTTTTGCAATCACTTTTGCGTATGATCAGGATAGTGATGGAATCCACAAATCAGGCTCTGTGAATATGATGGATTGCCAAGTAGTTGTTAAGTATTAACGTTAATGATGTTTATTAGTTTACAGAATCCATTAGTACTTACTATTGCTGTCCCTGAGCTGGGTTTGGCTGCTAAAATTATGAACTCAAATTGCAATGTAGTAGTAAGCGAATGCAGTGTGCTTGTTTTGGTGTTTTCTTTTGTAAGGGTACACTGCAGTGATGTAATGGGTTTTATTACGTAATATATATACACACACACACACACACATATATCAAGATATGATTAGTACTTCAAAAAATTCTAATCATGTTTATGATAGTAATCATTTCATTCATGTGTTGAAACCTGAGTAATAATGTCCAAATAATGGTACCTCATGTAAAATAAGAGGTTGAAGTTCCTGCATCCTCCATGTTTCCCTCTCTTGTCAAAACTAGATCTTTTAAATCATCATAGCATTAGATGATGGAAGACAAATTTTCAAGGTCAAAATATAATTACTTATTTATGAAATGCTTCACTTGGAACCAAGTGATTATTCACTTAAAATTGGGTCCGGCATAGAGTCATTCACCTCTAATTTGAATCCTATTTGACTGAAATATAAAGAAGAAAGAATTTCCATTCACAGATCCTTCTAGTTGTCCTAATGGCAAACCTTCTAGTCTAGTAAATTTAGCAATATTCACTTGTAAGATAACTTCGCTATCAACTTGGGGCAAAAAGTGACAATGTAATATTGTACAAGTGGAGATCTGCCAAGCAAAAGCAATAACTGTCGAACCTCTATGGTTTTATGTGTTCTAGGATTCGAAAGTCTTTAGAAATTTGCTATCTTATAATATTGTTTATGTTATATTTATAATTTGAGGACTTCTTCGGCTCGATCACTCGGCAGAGGAGTCCCCATTAAGAAAGAAAAGTATCTCAAGTAAGAAAGAAAAGGAAAGAACGGTCGTCACATAATTTGTTCCATGTACCTAAATTTGCCGTAGTAATATGTCAAATATGTTCCTCACATGGCATGGTTTGAGTTTTGATTACATACCATGCAGCCACATAAAACTGTCCAGATTTTGGCAATATGTTTTGCAAGTTGATTTTGTGCCCTTTGCCTCATCACTGTGTTTTTTTTTTTCTTTCCTATTGTCGTTATTGAAAAACTACATCTAACGAAAATTTAACCAATTTTCTGGAAATAGCCATTTCCCCCTGTTTTGCTATTTTATCTTGCAATTCAAGACAAATTGAATAGAGTATAGACAAACAAAACAATGTACCATTCCTATTGTACTGCTAATAAGTTTAATTATGATGTCCTCGAAGGGGAAAAACGATTACCGAATGCATCAATAATGGAAGGACTGATTGAATGCTTAGAATATGGTGTGTTATTATTATTTATTAATGATTTAGTCAGGATATTTTGGTTGTACAAAATGTACTAAAAGTTTAACCAGCCATCCATTTTCATTTAGTACTTTCATAGCATTCTCTGATTTTCTTTTTCTAAGATATAAGAATCTTAAGAGCATAGACATCATTGATTAACATAAGTGTATAAAGAAATTATAAGAATGCTGAAGCTGGTGCTATCCAAATGCTTTGACGTATGAGCTTCAGTCGTGTTATGCATTTCTATGAAGCATAGCTGAATATTCTTAAAAGCTTGCTTTGTTTCAAATTTTTTCTTGTCCAAATTATGAATTCCTTTAATTATATAATACGTAATTGTGCTTTACTTGGCTATCTTCAAGTTTTTAACAAATGGTGTAGTTGACAATCATTTGGGCAGGTTTAGGTTGTTTCGGATGACCAGTACTTAGGCATTTATTCCAAAGATATTCCTGTTAGCTATGTGATTTACATAATCAATGGAGAATTTGTCTAGTTGACAATAAACATTTAGGATGAGAAAACTTTTTGATGCCATTTGCTAGAAACCTATTTTTCCTTAGTAGATTCTCATGTGTTGCCATCTTTCCACGAAAATTTGAAGTTAAAATCATCTATCTCAAACCTTTTTCTTACCATAAATCTCTCAAGTCTTTTTCTTTGATGAGAAAACTTTTTGTTGGCATTTTTTTTTTTTTGTAGTGACAGAGATTAACATATTTTTTGAAAAATGGTCTGTGATAAATAGATTTGTAATTATAGATTAATCTCTAACCTTGTTCTATGTTGTTCTGATTTGACAAGTTTGACACATTCACATAAGAGCTCCGTCAAAGAATTTGTTTTGGCTTCTCTCAAAAAAAAAAAAAAAAAAATTTGTTTTGGCTTAGGTATGCTATTAAACTTCATGAAAATTGCTCTTTTGGTGGTTGATCTTTCATTATGGGGAAATGTTTGCCTTTTGCTTTAAACATCTCCTACTTCCAAAGAGTATTGTAGTACAAATTTATTTTACAAATTTTTTTTAATTTTGGCCCAAAGAAATAAAAAAAATTAATTGCCTATTAAAAAAAATGTGTGCTACTGTGGTTGTAACATATTTGAGCGCACTTACAATTTTTCTTTCTTAGACATTCTAATTATACTAGCATCTTGTATTATGCTATGAGCCAGATTCTCCTATTCCTTATGAGTTGGTTTGTATGATTTATTTATCAACACTATTTTATTATTTATATCATTCAATTGTCAGAATACTTGCATGAAATTTAGACAAGTGAATGAATTATGTGAAATACAGATATTAAAAGTTTTTTATTCTCTTTTTCATATGGAATTTGGAGCCATAGTTACGAAAATTTTTTCTTTGGTAGTACATTATTGAAAGGTAGTCGAAATTATTGATTAATTAATGTACATTTTTTTTTACACATAAGCTAACTTAGATATAATTATAACGTCTTTTGTAGATTGAATATCTGTCCTTTTCTCAGTGCTATATAATGTAATGTCATTGGCATGAAAAATGCTATGGAAGACTTAATGCTGATTTTGTTCATAAAATTATTGTGCAACAGATTCATAATGCAGTTAATGGGATGCTAAATGATGTATTTGACTTCAATCCTATAAAGGTATATGGTATTATACAAAATATTAATTAGATAGCTGAAATGAGGTTTTTATAGTATTAAATAATTAGATATATTATATAAATTGCACAATGTATATATTGTATTATGTTGGATGATGATGAAAATATATTTCTCTATTGACAGGTTGGAACTAGAGTATACTTGTTTTGTTACCAAATACAAAAAAAGCACTGTTGCTGAAGGTAGTGTTGTTAGTATGGATCCCAATGATGAAGTAGGAGTACCATCAGGCCCTGACTTTTACAAAGTGTATGTGAAAAAGGCAGTTGATCCTAATGACTACTTGATGAGGCATCAACGTAGTGTACTTAGAGTTGGAGAAGCAATTGACAAATGTGTTACCTGGCATTCTAGTAACACATGTTGAAACTTCAACTGTTGATCTCTTTAAAAAATTCATTAAATGATAATCTATAATTAACCTTATTGATTTTAAAATTACTAGGTCTTGCACAATTGTTTTGAAAGTAAGTTGCTTTGTGAACTTATCTTTATAGGTATCATTTTCTTTTGCAAGTTATGGAAGAGTAACTATGAAGAATGTCACGTTATTATTCAAGGTTTAGGTTTAGATTTATGTTATCTAATTAATAAAGTTTGTCTTAATACTTTATGTTGGTATTTGGAAAATAGTTACACTTGTCTCAATAATTTACGTTAGTAGTTGATAAATAATTATGCTTTTCCAAGATTTGATGTATTTACATGAATAATATATTGAATAATTTTATCTATGATCCAACAATATAATTTGAAAGTCAATTTTATATTAGCTCATGCTTTAGATTTATATTAGTTCAATAAGTGTTTTATTTAGTCAATTTTATATAGGTATGTATATTTATTTGCAATGGAACTATAAGAACAACATTCATAAAGAGCATTGGTGGCATCTGCCAAACCATAAAAAAATGCCGTAAAAATTTTGAATATTTTTGTGAGGATTTTAAAATGTAACAAAATATAGAGGTGACATGCTAAATATGTAGGAAATAAATATTTTGTTATGGTTTTGGAACCGTCACAAAAAAAAATTCAGATTAAACATATTTATTACACTTTTCAAAGTGTCCTGAAACACTTTATAACCTATCACAAATACTATTATTTATTACACTTTTAAAAGTGTCCTAAAAGGTTTTATACCATCACAAATATTATTTTTTATTGCGCTTCCAAAAGTGTCTCAAAAAGTCTTATAAACCGTCACAAATACTATTTTCATTACGCTTTTAAAAGTGTCTCAAAAAGTCTTATAAATAGTAATAAATACTATTTTTTATTATGCTTTCAAAAGTGTCCCAAAAAATTTTATAAACCGTCATAAGTATTATTGGTGACAGTTAAGATACCGTCACAAAGCTTTTGTTACACCTTTTTTGCCGATGCATAGAAAACCATCACAAAGCTGTCACAAAAACTTTTTTGTAACACAATTATAATTTTAGTGATAGGTTTTCCAATGTCACAAAATAATGTATTTCTGGTAGTTGTATCGTATATGAAAAGCATGGAATGTAGCATGGTTTCCAAATGAGTAGAAGTCGTGTGGCTGTAAAGGACATTGTTGGAGGCATGAAGAATGTAGCTGAATGATGGAGATGAGTAAGAAGAAACTAGATAAATTGGAACGTAGCAGTAGAATAGGAAATTTCTTCAAGAATTTTTTATATAGGGAAGAAAATGTAAAAAGAAGCTTGTTAGCATGGTTAGAAGTTCCTTGTCAAAGGAACAGATGTAACAATTTTCTTCTAATTTTTAATAAAATCAAAATTTTACTCAAAAAAAGAAAAGTATATTGTACAGCTTGGTTTATCAGTTGCATGTTCATTATATGTCTTTTTTTGAGCAAAAACTTTGATGATGTATTTACTGAATAATTCATGGAGCTTTTACAAAAGTTACCCTTACATCATTCTACAGAATATGTCCCTAACTATACAGTTTCATTTACAAAAAGACTAAGCTGTTAATGCAAAAATCCTAGGAGTGAGTCCTCATTCCAACATGAGCTGCCAATTCCTTTTGGTAATTGGAACTTTTCTGCAAGTAAGAACAACTTCATACATGATTCTTCTGATTGTTGTATCAATTTCCTCAACTCTTGTGCTCTTTCCTTGGTGGAGCAATTGGTTTCTCGCTCTCCATAACTGGTATATAGTTACTGCACACATTATCCTTTGAAACCTATCAACAAAATCATTAATCTTCCATGCATCACATATCGAGTCTACTTCTATACTCCAGTTGTTTGCATCTCTATTTATGGAACAGAATTCAATCATTTTTTTTCCAAATTATAGCAGAGAAATGACATTCAAAAAATAGATGATCAACTGTCTCTTCCTTCAGATTGCAAATAGACAGTTTGTGTTTTCAAGTTGGATGCCCCATGTTCTCATTCTGCTCTTGGTAGTAAGCATTGCTTTACATGTTAGCCAAAGTATTAAAGAATACCTCGGTATATCCTTTACCCTAGACCAATTTATGCCATTTTACATTTTCGACATTTCCTCGAAAGATTTTCATGACTGATTTGACTGAGAATGTACCTGTTTTGCTGCCTTTCCACCACAACTGATCATGTGTATTTTGGATGACCTACAAGTGGTTTGGAGTGGCCTGCTTCAATGTGCTAACTTCCCCTGTCATTTTCCTTCCTTGTGGCTAGTTCTAGTTTCCATTTTAAAAGAAGTCAGCAACTTTGGCTTGCTTTGTCAACCCCAACTTCTTGAGTAGTTTTTCTAAGAATACCTTACAAAGGGATCCCAAGGGGTGCAAGTTGTCATACCATAACCATGTTTCTTGGCCATCACCTAAAACACTTTGTATCCATTCTTGAATGGACCCTTTTAGCTTGAGAATCTTTCTCCAAGTCCAGGAGCAATTAGCTGGTGCTTTATAACCCCAAATTGAGCTATTTTTTAGATTGACTGAATGTATCCATTTGATCCATAGGGATTCTTTCTTGCCACAAATATTCCAGATCATATTTATAATTGATAAGTAATAAATTTACCAATATTATTATATATATATATATTATTATATGTTTTAGTTGTTATTTTAATATAATTATAGTACTTTTAGTTACAAATGACTTATTTTTCAACAATTTATACGAACTAGGGTTTTTACCAGAATTAGAACTTTTTAGACGAAATCTTTATTTGAGCAAATTAATGCACAATTTTTGTGTAAAATTGTAGGTTCATCATATTTGAACTTATTTTGGATCAAGAGGAGTCAAGAAAAATCAAATTCAAAGGTGATTCAAAGAATTAGAGTAGGATGAGCAATTTGAAGAACTAATTGTGCAAAAATAATAGAAAAATCCAATTCTGCATCAAAATGAGTGGAAATACGTGAAAAATCCCTGCACATGTGGATGCAATCTCAGCAAAAATTAGAACTCATGTGGGATCCACAAGGAGCGATCCGCAAATTGCCACCCGCAGATCATCACCCGCAAATTGTAAGTCGGCTTGACTTTTCTAGGGCTTTAACTTGCATCTTCTTCCGGCTATTTTTGCATATATTTTCAAATGGGAATATGGTAAGTAGGAGAATACATTGGAAGCATAAATGAAGACTTTTGTGCTCATTTGGAATCTCCAACCAAATTTTTATCATTTTCATGCATTAATGATTCGTGCAAGTTGAAAAATGACTTGAGGAAAAGTGTCCATAAATAGAAGTCATTTGTAAAGCATTTGAAACAAATTTTAGTAGCAGAAAGTAGTTGTTTTCTCTAGTTTATACCTAGCTTGGTAGAGAATTAATAGAATTCTCTTTATCCTTCAATAAAATAGTGAGGAACATTGTAAGAGAACTTTTGTAGTGCAACTTTTGAAGGTGAATAAAGAAGAGAAGCTTATTCCAAAATTGGTTGTGCAATTCTAAAACTCGATCTCTTTAACTTTCATTTGTTGCCATGAATTCTTGTCTTGAAGTTATACTTTTAGTTGTTTTCATTAGTCATGATTAATTAAAGGCTTCATCTAGAATATAGATGAAACTAATGAATCCAAAAGTATAACTTATAGAACCAAAACTTGCTAAGCTTGCACTTTGTTTGTTTACTTGCTCAAGTTTTAAACACTTGTTTTTACTTGGCCAACTTAAACAAGTTATTTAGTTGTTACTTGACATCGAGAAATGCATATAATAATGGAAAATGAACAAATAATGCTTAAGTAGTTCATATGAGAATAATGGATGCTTAAGTGAATCAATACAATTCATTTTTTTCATAAGGTTTCATCATGAGAATAGTTGGAATCTTGTCATTTCATAGAAGAATCTAGTTATGACATTTATGGAATTGGATTCTAAAAAAGGAAAGGTAAAACTTAGCAAGTCATTCATGCACGATTCATTAGTGGATTCTATGTTCTAGGCTTCGTTAATTGGATTCTACAAAAATTCTCAATTTTATGCCTATTCTATTAAAGGGACCCCTTATCCATCTTGTTTGAATTTTGTTTAGATAATAAAAGTTAGTGAAAAAGCTTTAGTAGTTACACATGTATGATTCCTCATGGGATTCAACACCTAATACTCTAAGTACTATACCTAATCTACACCACATCAATAATAAGACTCTTGTTCCACTCCTCTAGATTGTAGAGATTCAACCCTTCCCTTGTTGTATGGCAGGCATAGGTCCTTCCATTTGACCTTTGCACAAACATGTTTCTTTAGTTCACCAGCCCATAAGAATTGAGAGATAATGCTGGTTATTTTCTTTATCACAGCTTTGGGAAATAAAAAGGCACTCGACCAATATAGATTTGACCAATTGTAATCTACTAGCATAACTTAGCTTTTTTTTCAGGCCATCCTTGCACTTTTTGTTGGAGCTTGATGAATATTGGCCGACAATCTTTGAAGAATAGCTTTGCTGAGATGAGAGGCAACCCCAAGTATTTCACTGGCAATACGCCCAATGGTATCTTAAGGATCTCACTCAATTTTTTTTCTTTTTTCTTCATGACCACTGTAGACACCAAATTTTGACACACCATTATTTTTCAAACACTTGAGGGCATGTTTATATTTTTTGGGTCAAATTCTAATTTTTCAATAATCTCGGGGGGCAAAATAGTAATTTTTATCTATAAATATTTTTTCCATTAGCTTTGGGGGTTTTAAATTCATATTTTTACTTTCATACGTATTTTTTAATTTTCTGTGATTTTTTCAGATTTAATTGGTATTCTTTTTATATTTTACCAGCACAAGGGTAAAATGGTAATTTCACCTCACGAACACCATTTTAGCTCATTTTAGGTCCCAAATTTATTTTTCTAATTCTTTAAGTATGTTTTCAAATTTTTTTTATTTTTTCGAGGACGATTGCTATTTTTTCTGTAAATACTGCATCTAAGGGTAAAATCGTTATTTTATAGTTTAAATTCATTTTTCACCAATTTTTGAGTCATAAATGCATTTTCTAGGGTTTTAAGCTTATTTTAATTTTTGACAATTTTTCGAGACCAATAGCTATTTTCTGTGTATTTTCGTTGTCTAGGGGCAAAATCATTATTTCATACCCTCAATGCGTTTTTGATCAGTTTTAAGCTTTAACCTTTATTTTGAAATCTACTTTGAATTTTTTGGCAAATTTTAGAGTTTCCTGTCATTTCTTTGTATTAATTTTTTATTTTTTTGGGTTAAAAAATATTTTTTAAATAAAATTAGAATTTTTTATTACCAGTGGCATTTTTGTTATTTTGTAGTATTCTTGGAGGCCAAGACAACTTGGCTCTATAAATACCCCTATTAAAAAATAAAAAGAAGACTTAATTAGAAAATACTAGGTACACTCTTCCACTTTTACACACACTTTCACACTTTTGCACACACTAAACACACTTTTTTTACCTACTAAAATACTACACATGCACTAACACACACTTTTTTCACCTACTAAAATCAAACACACACACTAACACACTGCACTTACACACACTAAGATCAAAAGACCAAAAAAATAAAAAACATCAAGAATATTGCAAAATTTCAGCTTTCATTTTCTCAAGAGAGTAAGGTTCAATCTATCATTTTTCATTCTAAGGTACTACCTTAGTTACTTACTACTCTTTTTACATTTATTTGACATCAAAAAATGGCATGAATCTTGTTGTTGTTTATGAACTTTAGGTTTTGCTTTTCTTTTTCTTTTCTTTGAAATTATTTTTCAGATTCTTTTTTGTCTTCTCTTTTTTGTGTTTATTTTTGTTTGTTTGCTGGGTTTTGGGTTTTTCTTTTCTGGCTCTCACCATCTCTGTCCCTCTCCCTCCTCCTTCTTCACCACTAGAACAGCTCTACCTTTTCACCACCACCACCCTCAACTTTCTTCAATCTCCACCAGTAAACTACCCATGACCTGCAAGCAAAACCCTACAAGCATAGACAGATTGGCTTCACCAAAACAATATAACACAAAAAAAATAGCCCCAAATATCAAGTCTATAACTACCAAAAATCAGACCCCAAATCACACTTCCAGTAGTTCATCCACCGTAAATCCCCACCGCAAGTCCCAAATCACCACCAGTTATCAGTTACCAAAACGCCTAAATCCACCAAATTCAATCTCCCACAACCCATCATAGCTCCAACAATTCATCACCCCTGGCAACTAACCCCACCAACACCCAACCCCCAAAAACCCAGTCACGACCAAATGCCAAGACCCATCGTTACCCCAGGATCACAAAACCACCCAAGCACTTCCAAAACTCCTCCGCCCCCCAATCTCCTCTCCCCAGCTTTGAAAGACAAACCAATTAAAAAAAAACTGATCAGATGGAAAGGGATTGAGATGAGGAAATTCGAAAACAGAGGAAGAATAAGACAGTGCGAGAGAAAAATGGAAAGAGAAGAAGGAAGAAAGAGCGCGTAGACGGAGAGAAGAACGAAGAACAGGCTGAGAGTAGAAAGATCAGAAAAGAAGAGAACGGAGGGAGGGGAGGCAAGAGAGAACAGAACAGGAAAGAATAAGAGAGTGTAGAGAGGTCAGAGAGAGTTCAGACAGAAAGAGAACAAAAGGACAGAACCAGATTTTGAGAGAAGAGGGAGGATCGATGGAAAAGAAAAATTAGAGAGATGAAAGAACAGAGGAGATGTGAGAGAAAATGAGAGATGAGGAAAAAGGAGAGAAGAGAACAGCGAGGAGAGAGAGAGAGAGAGAGAGAGAGAGAGAGAGAGAGAGAGGAATTGAGAGATTTTTGGAAAAACAAATTAAGAGGAAAAGGGCTTGGGAATTGAACAAGACAAACTGGGGAAATTTGAAATCTGTTGTTAAATGTTGAACTACTATTTTTGAGACAACCGAACCAAGGGCTATGTTCTTTTGTTTGATTTTGGTATTAGTTCTTATCTTTTGGTTTTATTTACTTAATTGTTTTCTTTTGGGATTTATTCCTAAGCTAGTCAAAATACTTGACTTAATTAAATTAGTTTAGTTATCTAGTTTAATATAGTTCAAGATTTCATTAGCCATCTTATTATATTAAATTAAATTGTTATAATCTAAGTATTTATGCCTTGGTCCTTTAAAATTTGGATTATTGTTACTATGCCTTGGAGCGTTTTTACTTATTCATTTTTAAGTCTTTAATTTTATGATTTGACCCCTCAGATTTTTCATTCCTTCAATTAGGTCCTGTATTTTATACTGTCCCCACCTTCATATTGCTGGAATTTCTATTTTGAGGCTCGTACTTGCTGAAATTTTATTTTGTGTCATTTTTTACTTAGCTTTACTTTACAATTATGTCCCGTTGTTTGTTTAAATTTATGATTTGGCCCCTAGGTTTGCTCGAATTCTATTTTTTAGTCCCCTTAGTTGCTAGAATTTACATTTGACCCCAATTTGTCAATGTTTACATATTTTTAGGCTTTATTTATTTATATTGTGATACATTGACGTGCGTGTTTATTTTCTTAAGTATTGGTACCAGGTCTTCAAAGAGGTAGCCCTACTTTTTGTTAATTTTCTTTATATGCTCCAATGTGCCTTACGTGATTTTCATGCATTTTTATTCATATATTTCCTATTTTGCATGCTCTTTGTGTATTTATTTCTTTTACGCTATTTAATTTTAAATTTTATTATTTCTTTATTATTATTTTGGCAAAAAGTGTAATATTTTTTGTATTTAGTTAGTCAATGTAACAGTTAGGCTACATTTCTTATATTTTAGCAAAATTGTGTACTTAGATAGATATATGTAATAGATAGGTCGTTTTTATTTTTTTTCCTAAAAATTGTAACTAATCCTCCGATGTAAAAGTTAGGGCTTATTTGCTTTTGTGTGCTTGCATGTTTATTTGTTTTACTGCTTTCCCTAGAATTTTGCATCTAGAATACTATGTTTACATGTTACGTGCTCCTACTTGACTTTATATGTCTTTATATGTTTAATTTGCTTTTAATTCATGCTTTACTATTTAATTCATGTTTTATGTTATTTCTCACCACACTAGTCCAATGCTAGTTATTGCTTTATCGTTTTCCCGCTAGTCCAATGCTAGGGGGAATCCCTAGAAAGGACTAGTCCAATGCTAGACCCTTAGGGCATTTTAGTGTTAGGTGCACTCGTGTGCATTTTACATCCCACTTCACACATTTTTAGTTTTCTTTCCATTCTGCTTGATTTTTATTATTATTACTATTATTTATTTATTTTGACTCATCTTCAAATGCATCTCATCTAGGTTGCATCTCACTTAAAATTTAATTCATCTTGTGTGATCTGACTAAAAATAGTCGCCTACTCCTATAGGAAGTGGTGTCGTACATGCCATTCACCCTCTGTGAGTAGAAATATTCAGTCACGAGTTATTAGTTCCCGTACCCGTCATGTTGCATATTCACTTTCTTTCTTCACTTACTATATATTATTATTTTCTTTTATTTTTGCATCACACTTTGCATAGACACTCATGACTCCCTCAAGGTCTCGATTCGGGTTTTGCAATTAATGCAATAATCCCAACCAAGCCTCGATGGAACATTTCGACCCTTTCGATTCCCACATACAAACTTAGGATTTGCACTCATTTAGACACATCCAAACGCGATAGAACTTAGGGTTAATTTAGAAAATTTTGATTAAACCTCGCAACTAGCCTTGACTACGTAGAAAATGTGCCTTAGGCGCAAGCCTTTGCCTTCCTTTTCTTCAAATGTGACTCCCGGACCTTTTTTTTTCTCACTCGTTTTTTGTAGACTAGAGTTAAAAAAGGGTTTTAAATGATTTTTCTAAAGTTTTTAGTTTTGTTTTATTAAGCAACTTTTCGGGTGACTTGGTACACCCTAACTCAAAACCAAGTGGCAACTCCATTTTTTTTTAATAAAATCCTTTTTCAAAATTAGTTGGCCAAAACTGTCGCACTTTGAGTCCCGACCTTATTTTATTTTCAAATACCATTTTTTCATAAATAATACTTTTTCAATAAAAATCTGATTATTCTCACACATGCATAGTTTTTTTCAAAAAACTTTCTTTTCAAAAGGGTATCAGACCAGATTGTCTTTTCGAGACGTGACAGTCAACGACTCCACTGTTTGTCATTTCGGGGCGCGACAAACACTGGCCAGGAATGCTTGGCTCTTTTGTAGATTAAGATTCAGTCCTGATATCTTCCAAATTCTTTAAGAGTCACAGCTAAGAGGTTGAAAGATTTTTCAGTTGCACCAACTAGTAAAAATAGGTCATCATCAAAAGTGAGGTGAGATAACTTCATTTCCTTGCATTTATGGTGACAATCATGCCCATTCTTTTGATGTTCCAGTCCAGTAGCTTTAAGAAAACCTCCATAGCCAAGAGGAATAGATAGGGGGATATGGGATCACCTTTTCTAAGCCCCTTTCACTCTTAAAGTATCCTACCAGTGCTCCATTTTGATGTATTGAAAAGTGAGCAGTTGTCACACATCTCTAGATCCATTTAACGAATAACTTGGGGAACACCATCAGTGATAATGTTTTGAATAGGAAGCTCCAATCGATTGTGCATTAAGCTTTCATAATATCAATTTTTAGGGCAGCTCTTGCCTTTCCACCCCTTCTGTTGTAGCCCCTTACTAACTCATTCATCAGCAAAACATTGTCCAAGATGTTTCTACCTTTAAGAAAGGCTACTTGTGACTCACTCACTATTGTTGGGATAACGAATTTTAGCCTGTTTGTTAAGATGGCAAAAAAGCACTTGTATAGAATGTTACAACAGGCAATAGGTCGAAACTCGATGTAAATATAATCGTTTTATTCTATATGGCTACAACTTAAGTAAAAAACAGAAATACAATCTGAGTAATATAATTTTTAATGCTAACAACATGAACTATATATCGTTCATACGTTAAGCATACTTGGTTATTCTTCAACTTTCTAAATCATATATCTTTAGTGAAGAAAACTTAAAGTTCAATAATTCAAAGTTCATTCTAAAAAGAAATCCATTGTTCTATGAGAGTTCATCACTCTGAATTAACAAAGTGTTACATTTATTAATAAAGCCAGAAGATTTACTTTAAGAGGGTGAAAATATATTCATCAGGTTTAATATGAACTTCTAATCAAAATTTGTAGAAGCAAATTTTGGAAAACTCTTAAAATTTTAAGAGAAAAATTGTATAATTTTTTGTATTTTGAAGGCATGACAGCTCCTTCTCGCCTCTTCCTAAGTCCGTCATTGGTTACATGATAATCCCTTGAGAACATGTACATTAGATTTATCTCCCATTTTTAGTAAAATCTTTACTTTTTTCTCTGTCTAAGTTTGATATCTTTCAAATCCGTTGATTTCCATGCTAGCCTTTTGTATCGAAGTGTTAGTATTTATTGGGCGAGGCTAAAAGGGCTTACATGTGATAGGAGTATTATAAGCTTTGGGTCTTCTGTTACACAATTTGGTGTTACACTCGTATTACACCACCTAGGTGATTGACAAGTGTACTTGTTTTTGAAGACATGATCAGTGGGTATACACTTGTCAATCACTTAGGTGGTGTAATATGAGTGTAACGCCAAATTATGTAACAGAAAACCCAAAGCCAGTGTTATACGTAGTTAGGTCAAATGTCTTGAACTAAATCAAAATTTGACCAAGTCGCAAGAGATGCAATGCAAACCTACTAAAAAAGGAAATCCAGAAGCATTGGCTGAGAAACTTTATACAACAACAAAGTCAAAACTGGTTATTGTCCTTGAGAAAATGTCGTTAGTTCCATGCTCTTGAGAAAATATTTTGAATTCCAATTTGAGTCTGTACTTTCCAAGTCCACTTTAATCAAGGAAGGCAAATTCCACATTGTATACGCGCTCAACAGCCGACCCAAAACTATCATCTTCGATCGGCCATCATATTGCATTTACAAGAAAAGTTTAAAAAAAGTAGAAGCATGACTGATTTCATTAGTAATAGGTGCATATAACAGGCTTACTTAAGAAAAACTCAAAACATATTCCATTTATTTCTTATTTCTAATTTATTACGATATCACACGAGTATAGGGAGTAACTAAAGAAGTGTATCCACTCTCAGTTTCCATCGTTTTCTGCAGCATTATTGTTACAGTACAAGTACGTATTTCATTTCACACCCTCAAAAACAAACAGACATCTTGAGCACGATCACCGCTTAAGGATGGTGTAGATGGTTGCTTTGGTAAACAGATCAGGGGAATTGACGATACAGAGGAATAACAACGAATTTCATCGATCCTTTCTTGCAGTCATCACCATTTTCCTCTCCGCTAGCTAAGTAGTTTGGCCTAACGTGAGTAAGCACGTATTGAAAGCCGTCTCCGCTTCCTTGATTAGGATCTGCCAACAGAGTTGCTCCCCTAAAATCACATGTTAAGAAGCTGTAGAGGTTTGGTAGCAGGTAGACGCTATGTGGCTTCACTGTGTCACTAGGGGTAGGATATTTGAACACTGATGCATTAGAATAACAATTGACGTTAGACCAAATTAATTAACATTGACAATAACTTCTCCATTTTAATATAATAAGTATTCGAGCAGATAATATAGCAATCTGTTAGTAAAGTAGGATAATTAAATAAAATTAGATCTCCCAAACCTAGAATGTGAAAACAACTGCATAGCGAAATTGAATCTAATCAAAATTTTAACGCAACTAACATGTTGGATAAATGTTTTAAATAGTAATACAAGGCTAACCTAGTGTGTTATTGATGTAGAAGGGACCGTGCTTGAAGGCCCACTCTGTGTAATTGTAACCGTAACGCCTTCCCTCGGACCCTGCAACAACTGTTTCGGCTTCGCCTAATTGCCAATGTGGCTGCTAAGGATACGAGGACAAGTAATGCTTTACCAAAACTAATAGCCATCTCTATCGTCTGTATTTCTAAATGGTGCTAGAAAAGATGAGATGCAAATACTTGTATGATCTGAATTTGCGATGTTTTAGGTTGGGTTTAAATTTTAGTTTCTGGCAACATGATCCTACTCTTGTTGACCGGTTCCAAGATCAAAAAAGGACCAGATGCTGTCCGAACGGAATATACAGTAGAAGATATCATTTTGCCAGATTTCTTTGGTAATGTAGAAAATCATCAGCAAAATTCTAGATTTTCATGCCTCTAACCGTCTTACAGTTTACCTTAAATTTTCTAAATTTCATTAACGACCCGACAAGACTACAACGTTGAAAATTCTCTTAAATTAAAGGTCGCATACTTTTACAAGTCGTGTGAAGGCCAAAAGGGTGGTCATAAATGTAACGCTGTTGGTTGATTAGGAAAATTTAAGAGCCAGGATATTTAAGTTTTTCAAAGACGAAGAATATGGTTACGTTACTATGATAATCAGAAGCCCCCGAAGTCAGTAAAAGCAACTGAACTTAGGTAGGTATCTGTATTTTACGAAGTTTCAAAACATTCCATGCATAACGTTTTCTTTCTTATTGGTCAGACAATTGAGAAAGAAAGTGCACTTGGAATACTTTACAGCAACAAAAAATCAATGGTTTTATAATGTTATTATGCACAGTAGTTCATTTTGTTTTCTTACCGCCAATTTTATTCTATCATGAAAATGAAGAGAAAAAGTACAGATGAAGGGAAATGTGATAGAACTAAATCCGTTTCTTACCGACAAATATAAGACCTTTTGATCATGAAATAAATTCATTTCCCACTTGTCTTAACATAAATGGATCAAAATAATGGCCACGCTTTCTTAATTTGTACCTTCAAATTATAAACTTAGACTATATATTACATGATGTTCAATATTTACGTGCACATTCCCAAACAAAAAAAAAGAAAAAATTACCATACTCTTTAAGGCATGACAAAAGATTATCAAATGTGAGCAAGTGCAACTGCTGCTATGAAAAAGTAAGGAAGCATAACTTTTCACTTTCAAGTTTCTTATTTTTTAAAATTTTGTGAAAAAAAGAATTGATTCAAGAGATTGAAAGCATCATTCTAGTATGTGAATATTTGGAATACAAACTATTCTTTCAAATTTTGGACATGTGTTCAAAAGCATGGGGGTATGCATTTATGTTGTGAAAAAATAATCTAGTTAATGTATAACAAAGATATCTTGCAAATTGAACTTTTAGTTAGCAAAGTATTTTTTAACACCTTAGATTACCAAAGTAGATTAAACTTTGAATCAAAAACTTTGTTGAATATTTGTATGTGTGGTTAGGTGTGTGACACTAATTTCCATATTTTGAATTACTAAGTTTTTGCTGACAATATTCACGAGTGCAGTAAGAATGGAACTCTTTTAACTCATAGATGTGCCTCGCTCTACGCTTACATAAGTAGACACTATCAACAAGTGTTTACATAGTAAACACATTGATCGATTGTGACGCCCCCAACCAGGGCCTATCCCAAACCCTGATCGGGACGCCTGCCTAGGCTCGCGCCAGGTCTCAATCACAAGCAGTCATATGCTAAAAACATAGTTAAACATTAAAATTTACATATATCCTCAAAATAGCTACATTGCTTGAGCCATTTAGCTCTCAAATACATCCACCTATTTAACTGTACTATACTAGGAAACCTTTCTCCTGCACACTCTCTTTCCCTTCCCGTGGTTAGATACCTGTAAGGAAAACAAGTTTAAACAAGGATGAGCTTAAAGCCCAAGTGAGGTCCTTTCTTTTTAAATCCAGTCGAAAAATTCTTTAAAGCATATTTGTTTGAAAAGTGGATTTACACATACTGGAACTAATATTAAATCAAGTAAACATGTGATCAAAAGGATACGTACGATCAAGTCAAGTACTGTTTAGGAACTGAGTCATGTACCGCTTCAAAATCATGTCAAGTACTGGTCATGATCGAGTCAAGCTCAAGATCAGATCCAATACCCTTCAAGATCGAGTCCAAAATATACCGCTCAAAGTCCTTGTTCAGTACCATTTGAGATTACATGATTGTCACGACAAGTACTGCCCATGGGCGAATCAAGTACGTTGGCCTCCGGCCCTTCACCAATTTATTGCCTCCGGCACTCACTGGTTTGGTAGCTCGAGTTCTACCCAAGTACTTTTCCCATACACCCCCTTGTCCTACAAAACCTCCTTGCAGGTAGGAAGGTGTTGAGAGACCAAGGTAGCCAGAACTTGGTGACCAGGCCCGCTGCCAGCTCAGCCAAGACCAACTACTCAAGGCCGGGCCCCAAATCATGCACAAGTATAACATGCACAAGCACACTTTGAATTTAACAAGTACCAGTACTGCCGGTGTGATAAAGTACACAACCGGACTTATATCAAGTATTATTAGCACTCGACAATCATGAACATGCACAAGTACGCTTTACAAGAGCAAGTATTGCCCAGTGCGATAAAGTACACAACTGGGTTCATAGCAAGTACAACTACACTTAACAATTACAAGTACTTCCCAGTGTAATAAAATACACAACTGGTTCATAGCAATTTAGACACAATTAACAAGTATAATATCATGTCAACTAATAACAAGTCACACTGTTAAGCCATTCAACAAGTCACATGATTTTCATAAAAATCGATGACAATAGATAGAAATGATTTTAGGACACTCACAGTAAGCTTGTAATTTTCATAATATCATTTGCTTTTAAGTGCCAACAACAGTCCCATGATTTGGTAAAACAGTAATTGGTAAGCAAAAATGAGGTTTAGGACACTCACTGGTTATATTCAATAGCTAGAGGTCTTCACGGCCAGTTGTTATCTGAAGTACCTACAATTAGGGGTTAAATTAGCAAATGTTTAATCTAAGATGAAAATGTATTTAACTAAAGAAGTTGGATTTCCCAGCCGTGGACAGCTTCTACACATGGTTTCTGGTTAGAACGTAACCGCGAGAGAGTCCGTAAGACGAGGTCCACGGCTTCTGGTCATAGCTTCTTGACCAGTGTGTACTCAAATGGGCATAACTCTAGTTCTACTTGACCAAATTTTTAAAGCTTTATACCCTCAGAAACTAGACTCAAATATAAACATTTCTTGTGAAGACAACTATTCCTCTTAAGCATCATACCATTCCCAAATTCTCACTCAAAATCAGTTCATAGCTTGTAGACTCAGCTCATCAGTCTAACCAAGGACCATATTTCATTTTATCATAACTTTCAATTGATATGTCGTATGAGGAAAATGATCATATTTATAGAAACTACATTTCACTGGACTATAATTTTTATGAAGGAGACCAGGTCAAATTCTAACCAAATCCCATTCCAAAATTAGCCCTCAATCTGGTGCTTTACCAACCCTGTTTATGCAGATTTGGTTTTCAGCCATATTCATGCCATTTCTGGGGCAATCCACAAAGAACCAGGGCATGAAGGTTATATGGTTCCAATCTAAATTCGTAGGACTACAACTTTTGTGAAGGTCACTAGCTCAAATTTTAACAATAAAAAGTTCGAAAACAGTCCCCAAATTAGCTCATCACCAACCCTGTTTGCGCAAGGATTGGTTTTTCAGTCATATTTATGTCATTTCTAGGTATCAATCCACTGAGTAAGTGTGGCACAAGCCTTATACCATTAGAAATCACTGTGAATCTAGTTTTCAAATCAATAAGAATTATTCAAATCAAAGCTTCCTATAGAAAGTTATAGTTATTTTTCCAAAACTGTGCAATACGACTACTTGTTCAAGTTTGTCAATCACAATTTAATCAAAGCAACTTATCTCGAGACATGCTTATTCATTTGCCATTATTTTTACACTTTTATTCACTAAAATTGAGTAGTAACAATTCTCCAGTTGAAAACAAGCCATAATTTCAACATTATCCCACTTAAAATCCAACCATAAGTGGATTCACTAACATACGTCACCCCGTATGAAGCTGTTTTTCAGCCAATTTCTCAAGGATGCTGGCATTGATTCATAAGGTGTCAAGGCATGAACCTTATACTGGTAGAAAGATCATGGAATCTAGTTTCTAAATCAATAAGAATCATCTCGTTTCAATCTTTCTAGACCAAGTTATGATTTTTTTACTAAAACTGCTCCTGTCAATCCGTTTTCATATAATCCTTGACATGTTCTTGTTATCAACCTAACTTTTGCCTAATTTCAACCCCATACATATATTTAATCCGATAAACATCAATTTTAGAAGTCTAATAATGCACAGTAATAGCTCAAGAAAGCTTACCTTTAAGCCTTGGAAGTCACTTTTCCTTCTTAAATTCCAGTTTTCTTCAACCCTTAGTTTGGTTTAGGTAGAAATATTGTCCGGTATTTTTTTTTTGCTGCTTTCCAGACGACTTCATCCTCGGTTTTCTTATCTTTTTGTTAAGTCTTTTAGTATATTAAATGATATAAGGACTGATCCAAATCTTGAAGATGACTAATCACCCAATTCTCTCATTTCTTCTAATGTTTGGCCACGTCCTACTTGCTTCAAAAAAAATCAAAGCTTTCTTCACGCTTTTTCATTTCTTCTTTCTGTTTCCTTTCCTTTTCTTTCTTTCTTTTTTTTTTTAAACTAAGTTTTATATAAAATGTGATAATTACTTCATTTATTAATTCAAATTATTTTGCCTATTATACACATAACCATACACGATCACAATTTACACTAATGTTTCTTAGTATTAGGATTTCGAGTGCTATAATCTAATGAACTAATTTTACAAATTTAATTACTAATATTGCCTATCCAAATTAATCTTTACAATAATGTTAGCACGCATATAATTGATTAGATGATTAAAATTAGGTGTCAATGTGAACCACCTAAACTTTGGTAAATTACTTGCATTATCACTATTAGGTTCTAGAGTTTTCAAGTGTGACAAATTAGACATTAGATTTGTCCAATATGACCACTAACATCACTGCATTCCCTAACTTCAATATTTGTACCAATAATTAACTATATAATTAAATAATGAAGCACATTAGTATTTGGTAAATTAATTACGAGCCATCACATCGATCATTAAAGAAGTCCATTCAAAGCAGTTGCTCATCCTCATTCAAATCTATAGAAATTATTTTTATCTGTTGTAAAAATATGGTAGTGCTTGCAATCACATAAGTAGTGTATTTTGTCTCACTAATTTTAAGACTTAATGTTCTATCAAGTGTTGAGTCGAGATTGCATCATTAGTATTTTTTATGTAGGCTATCTATCCCCCTTTGAATGCATAGGTTCTTGTGTTACCTTACAAGAAATTGAGCTTTTACCCGCACACATGATGTGTGGGTAAAAAAGCCTTATGTGTAAATAAAGGTCTTTACCTACACATAAAATAAATGTTAGCAAATGTCTCTATAGGACTGCGGAGAAATGTTTTTACCTACACATATACGTATGTGTGGGTAAAAGTAATAGTTATACCTACACATATATATGTGGGTAAATATATACAGTATGTGTGGATAATTTGGTTACCGATTGTGGAATGATGACGTGTAGGATGACGTGGATAATGACGTGGACGCTGACGAAGCTTCCATGCTGGCAGAATTTGTATGATGTGTATGACTACGTGGCATGTGATGTGGCATAGACGTGACATAGACGTGGTATGCCAATTTTTTATGTGTGGGTAAAACATTGATCATATGTGTGGGTAAAAGGTGAAAAATGTGTGGGTAACTTTCATATATATATATTGGTGGACAATTCGTATGCACGGGTAAACGTATCTATATGTGTAGATAAAATTTATTGTTTCTTTACCCACATATTTGTATGTGTGAGTAAAGGCATCTATATGTGTAGGTAACGTTTCCTTATATGCGTGGGTAAAAATATCTGTATGTGTAGATAAAATTTGCTATATTTCTGGGTAGCACATTTGTAGGTGTGGGTAAAGGGATTGCATGTGTGGATAAAGGGACCTATATATGTGGGTAAAAGGACCTGTATGTGTGACTAAACGTATCAGTATGTGCAAGTAAATAGACCTGTATGCAATTAAAATATTACATTGCACATCATACATAATAAAGCACAAGAATTAAACAAACAAAAAAACAATGTCAATAACACCATCCAAATACCAATATCGAACATCCAAACGTCAAACGATATCAATAACATCATCCAAACACAAATATCAAAACATTCGAATGTTAAAACAAGAAAGTAATCCTCTCAAACACAATGTAAGGATAGTATCACAAGGCAAGGTCTGCTAAGCCACAATACTAGTATCACAAATACATAGAAAAAGTCAAGCAACATCATCATAATTGGAATTAGCATAAGCAAAGTCACCATTGCCGCTGTGAGAACGAGAATGTTCATAATGGTGAGAGGCTGGGTCAATGTCTCCTGTGACTGGAATGAGATGGTCCTGAGTCGTGATTTGATGGCACTGGGGTCTGGGTGGAAGAGGGATAATATTCTTTGCAGTCAACACCTGTTGCATATCCGATTCCAATTTTTCATCCACTGATGATCCATGTTATCTATGTGTTAACGACCAAAAATGAGGCAACATTAGTCATAGTCATTATTTGGGCTCGCTACAAAAATTTAGGATGGTCAATAGTAATGCAACCATAAAAAATTTAATGGACTCGCTACAAACAAGAATCCCATTTACATGGTCTCTAGCTTATTTGGGCTGCTTTTTACACTCTGCAAATCAAGGAGGAAAAATGGGTAAAACATTTCAGAATACAAAGCAAAAATTCACTAGTGAAGCATGACAAGCAATAACTAATAGCTCAACATTTCAAAGTAAAACATAAATCATAAGATTATTAAGTTGTAAATTAATAATTTGTGCAATGAGTTATAAATTAAAACAAGGAACGGAAATGAAAGTGGATTTTGATTGAAAGTGGATCGGTACTTACTACAGAGTTGGTAGCTGTAAAGGTGAGTTGTGGAGAGGTTAATGTCTTTAAATCTAGTAATAGTTCCTATGCTATAGGAGGATGCTTTTGCAATTATAACATAATCATATTATGAATGGTTTAGTAGTCTCAAAGATGCATCAAAGATTATTGCATAAGTTGTAAAGTTCTAAAACCAAAACTTGCGCACTTGGAAACACACATTGCACAAAATGACTTTTAGCATACTATGTTGTATAGTAATACACCTCTGTTCCTTGAGGATTCGAAGTACCTATAAGTAAGAAATGCATTGATTAACGATAAGTCCAAGTGAATGAATAACTATTGGTACTTAATAGTTTTGTTTTGTTTTAATTTATTTATTTTTATTATTTCTATCACCTATATATATTTTCCTCAAATGGGAGGTCAAGACCCTAACTGGGACCTCAATTCCACCTAATACAAGCTTGTTCAAACAAGCCTCAATTAGTCCCTACAGAACCCATTCCCACAATCTTTATACCCTTAGAAACTAGACTCATTTTATTACTTAGTTCACACGAATTCTGGGGACAATCTATCAAGAATAAGTACCTGTCACTTACATGGTTGAAAACTACATTGTAAGGACTATAACTTTTGTGAAGATCACCAGTCAAAATTCCCACTATAACAAGTTCAAAATCATGGCTGAAGTTGGCCACTTACAGATCCTGTTTACGCAGACTTGTCTGTTCAAGCCAGATTTGCCCAATTTCTGAGATTAATCTAGAAATAATTAGAGTGAAAGATTTATACCATATTAAACCCATATGAATCTAGTTTCCAAATCAATAAGAATCATTCTGTTATCAACTCTCCTAGACCAAGTTATGAATATTTTTCCAAAACTGCTCCTGTGAGCCTGTTTTCATTCAATCCTTGAGGTCTTCTTGTACTTAGCTGAACTTTTGCTTAATTCAATTTTAAAATTCAGGTTTCACTTAATAAACTGCAAGTTTTAAAGATTTAATAACTGCATAAGAGAGCTTAAAAACTTGCCTTCAACTTAGAAGTCCTTTTCTCCTCTCCTCTTTTAGCTGATTTCTAGTATTTTAGACGGTTTTCAACAGTCAAAAGTTGGCGAAGATTACTAAGCTCTTAGCTTCCCCAATTTGCCCTAAGTTCTTGCCACCTCCAGCTTGGTTTCCAAGCTAGTCATCAGTACCAGATTTGTTTATTTCTTTATCTTGCTTTCGGTTATTTTTTCCTCTTTCACGCCAACACTTCTCTTCCCTTCTTACCTCATTCCTTCATCAATTCCTCCGTAAAGACTAATTGAAATAGAGCTGCAAACTTCACCTTTTTATTTTAGCATAAATCCTCTCAAGACTTGATATCTCCTACCAACTTACTTTGTCTTGGACAGCTGGCCATTGACAGCCAATTTTTTTTCTTTTCGTTTGTTTGTTTCGTTTGTTCGTTTGTTTTATGAATCTTGACTATATATTTTGCTACATGCCCAATTATGCCACTTAAATAATTGTGTGTACGCAACATATGCTTTGTTCATAACTAATGCAAATTGTATTATCCCACTTAGTCTTAGAGCTTTCTACCATATTAATTTAACGACTAAATTTAACTAATCTATATATTCAAATTATTTACTTAACCCAATTCCGATAATTATGTTAGCACACAACTAAAATTTTGGTAACTTAGTTGTACTATTACTATTTAAACTTAGTGTTTTCAAGTGTGACCAATTTAACGACTAAATTTATCTACTCTAACCACTACATTACCCACTTAACCTAACCTCAACAATCCTATCATGCATAATCCAATACTAATTAGTGCCCAATCTTGCTAGCTTATTTGTCATAGGATGTTATTTGCATATAATCCACAAGTACTATAAATACAAGCACCAATACTTCATTTAGGGGTTAGATGGATTATCACCACTTTATAATTTGATCCCAAAAATTATATAATTAAAAATAATACGTAAATAACACTTCAACTTTAATAGGTTATTTGCAAGCCCTTACACCTCCCCTCCCCCCAACCACAAAAAAAAAAAAAAAAAAAAACCCAGCCCCATCCCAAAAAAAAAAAAAAAGAAAGCAAAAATCATATTATCCCTATTTTATTCACAACTTACTAACTGTCCATGCAAATTTACCTTCGCAAAACTTATCACGCTCAACACACTCTATCCACCTACCATGCCCCAGCCCACCCATCCACCAATAAAAGTAGGTAGCTTCATATGATCTATATGAATAAAATCAGTACAAGTAGAAGGGCAAAAAATGATGAGTACAAATTTCTCCGTTTATACCTTCTGGATCATGAAACGGAGTACAAAAGAAAATGTGCATAGATGTTGTCAAAAAATAGGCAACGGAGATTCTTTTTAACTTTATCTTTATTTTATCGAGTACAATTCTCAAGCAAGACAAATTCACATGTTCCTCTCGAATACCTAACAAAGCAAATTTTTTGCCTAACAACCCAAATGTCAATAATGGCATTTTCACATGCAAAGCGTCAAGTGCCGAGCATGATTAATTTCGAAAGATGACTACAAACCTGCAAGAAAGTACCATATCATGTGCATCAAATCCTAACAGGACATGTAATGGATTGTAAACTACCTGTTGCAATCATATTTTACTAATCTCAACAACTCCCTTCTTCTGATTTTTTTATTATGTTTTTACGAAACATTTTAACATTGCTGCCTTGTATGCAATGGCTACCACTATCAGAGATTACAGACAAATTTGGTCATGATAGTCAATCCAAGGAGTGCAGATGTTTTCCTTTTGGGGAGATTCTGCATTTTTTTCAGCTATTAAGAAAAGCCATGACAGCCAAATTGATTTGCAAAAAATTTTAACGGCATTTTAAGGCCAAAATTTGATATTCATTGGATGAGTATTAACTAATAAAAAGACTAAAGTAGAGAGACAGTGCTGTCATATTTGGATTGTATTTAAAAATATAGAAACTTGCATTATCACATAACCCGCTATACCCAAGTTCAATTGTGCTTTGAGAACCTCATGATCTAAGTTTGTCCATAAGAGAGAAGCTTGCTGAACAGAGATATGGCATTTGAGCCTTTTAGGCAACAAGCTGAAGATTTTGTCTGCAGAATATTACGTAATTCTCCATATTCCAGTACACAGTACACACCAGGTATTAATAATTAAACAAGATCTTTGCTCAACTATTTTCTAATTGCGTGTTTTTATGTTTGCATAAACAAACATATGACAGGAAAACTTGTGAACTAATTGCTGGAGGTCTGATGTTCAAGCTAAGCCAAAGTAACCTCCAATATTCCAAATACATGGCAGCGACAAAGCATACCTTTAATTGTGGGAACATTTTAGTCACCTCTAATACCTTAAGGAGCCTCTCAAAGCGACAGGTTATCAATATCATATTAGGCCGATAATTGTGAAAATACAACAAAGTTCTTCCTTTTGTAGGTCCTTTTAGTTTAAGGACACACAGGAGACAGAGGATTGCGTCTTACATTACAAGTATCAGTATCTTTCTCTACCAAAGTTATTTTGTTTTACCTGTCAATTTGAATCCTGGGATAATCAACTTTTATTTGCCATTAGTTTCTTCCATTAAATCAAGTGTCAACTGGAGCAGAATATAACATATCAGATGAATAAACAAAACTGTCAATTCTAATCTAATAACTTCTGGAACTTTATCGACGAATTGATGGTCATTCTTCTTAAATTACTGTCCTGCTGCGAATCCCTTAACAAAAATTCAAAGATTTAAAAAAAGGAAAAAAAAAAAGAAGAAGAAGATTCTCTGTTTCCAAATTTAATTGACCAATTACTGAAAATGTGAATAAGAAGACAACAGATTATTGTGCTCATATTACTTCATTTTCTCAAAAATCAAAATCCATTTCTCTCTTTACCTTCAAAATTTAAAACACTACCAAAAAACTTCACAAAATAAAAAAATAAAAAAGATATCATGGATAAACATCTACAAACATCTACAAGGCTCATGCCCACCCAAAAAAAAAAAAAAAAAACCCTAACAATCAACGAAATTCTCCGTCTCTTTCACTCGTTCATGTCCTTGGCAAAATCAACAGCAATGACTAAATAGGAATTTCATCCAAGGAATTGACAAAACATCAAGGGAACTTACAGCTGAGGAGGGAACAACAATGCCGAACCGATTCAAAAGGTGCGACGGAGGAGTGGTGAGGCAAGGAATTGTCTAGTTTCCTAGCCAACAGAAGCTTCAGTAGTGGCAAGGCAAGGGTGCGGTGGACGAGTGCGGTGGAGGAGCGCGGTGGAGGAGTGGTGGGGGGAACTGCGGGATGCAGAAGGGGTTCGATTTTGGGAGAAAAAAGGGGATGCAGAAGGGGTTCGAAAAAATATTGAGTTTTTTTTTTAATGAAGTTTTTATTTAGTCAATCAAATTACAATATTAACCCGGTCTCTTTAGAGTTAAAGTACATAAAATTGTAATTTAGTAAAGAACCGTGAATAAAATAGTCATTTCAATTAATCTGATGTGGCATTTCTCCACATCATCGTCCTCCTGTTTTAAAATGATTACTAACCCAGTATTACCTACACATAATTAATATTTCTAATTATGTGTGGGTAATATATTGGTCATTTAAAAAAAAAAGAAAAACCACATCAGCAATCCAAAATACTTGAAAATTTCTCCAAATTTGGAGGGAATTTCTCCCACCAAATTCATATGTAGCTATAGCTTTTTACCTACACTTAATACAAGTAATACGAAAAACACGTCAGCATTCTAAAAATCTGAAAATCCCGCCAAATTTGGAAGGAATTTTTCCCACCAAATTTATATGTAAACATAGACCTTTACCTACACTTAATACAAATAATAATAAAAAAAAGGCATTCCAAAAAATTTGAAAATATCGCCAATTCTCAATATTTGTAGGGAATTTTTCAGACCAAATTCATATGTAACTATAAACTTTTACCTACACTTAATATAAATGACAAAATAGACACATCAGCAACAAAAAAAAAAAAGAAAAATACCGCCAAGCCTAAATATTTGGAGGGAAATTCTCCCACCAAATTTTTGTGTATCTGTAGACATTTACCTACACATAATAAATGTCTAATAATTTGTATTTACTCTTATTCTTTTTACCCACACATATAAAATAAATGTGTGGCTAAATACCCACACATATTATCTGTAGCAATTTTATGTGTGGGTAAAAACTGAATTTCTTGTAGTGTTAGATATTTTTTGTCAATGATCTATCCATTTTTAATTAGATTCTGCAAAATTAATAATGATTATTTTATATACCTAATACCAATTCTTTTAGACAAATATTTTATATACAACCAATTCTTTTAGATAAATATGCTTTAATTTTTATTTTTTTTTTCAATTGTCCATTACATATTTGAGTATATGCTATTCACAACGCAACTTTCCTTTTGCAATGGTATTTTGGAATTGGTTTAGGCACCGATGGAAAGAAATTCCTCAATGATTTTGTTGCTTTTATTTGTAGAAGTCAATTCTATAAATTATTAATTTTGCTCAAATTAATGTTGTTCTGCGTTTCTTGTATCTTCAAGAAATTGCAACCCTACCAAGCATCAAAATCCAGTTGATTATAAACGAATGATTTTCTTTATCTATTAAAATAATGTATGTGTATGTGAAAAGACGCACACTTTCACTTATGTAGTTTCAATTGAATAACACATCTTTAATCTTAAATAATTGATTTCTTTTAATTACAGAAAGACACTTCTCACAGCTACATTCAGGTGCCATCTTATGAGAACAAAAGCCCTCTCAAATAAAAAGACACAACTCTGGTAATCTTTTTGCACATTTAATATAGTGCATAATTATCCAAATAGTCCATCTTCACATTCATATATTCTCTAAAAACTGCCTTCTTTAGATGTTTCATTAAGAGAATCTTGGACAAGATAATTATGGCTGTAATTGTTTGTTTTATTTTTTAGAAACATATTTTTTTAAAATTTTAAAAACATTTTTCAACTAACTTTTTATCTCACATACACAATTTTTTAAAAAAAATCTTTAAAACTACTACAATAATATTTTTGAAGAAACATCTCAAAAACAATCATCCAAAACAAAGAAAGTAGTTATCTTACCATGATTCTTAGAAGCCCCAAAAGTCAGTGAACTACTGAATATGGACTGGTACCGAACTTTTTACAAAGATTTAAAACGGTCCACCAATGGCATTTTCTTTGTCATTGGCCAGACATTAGAGAAAGGAAGTGCATTTGGAAAACTTTACGATAACAAATTCAGAATTGTTATTATGTTGTTGATTGTTTTCTGGCTCCAATTTTAGTATATCTTGAAAAGAAGCTTGAAGGTATAGACGAAGGGAGATGTGAGAAGCGAATACTGTATAGGGTGGTTGTTTTTTGAGTTATTTTTTCAAAAATATTATTGTAGCAATTTTAATGATTCTTTTTAGTAAATGTGTATGTGAAACAAAGAAGTGGTTGGAAAAGATATGTGAAGTTTCTAAAAAATATGCTTTTTAAAAAACAACATTAAAAAAACACCGCCAAATTTCTTAGTGAGAAAATAAGACCCTTTAACCTGTTGCGGTGTTAGGATTTTTTCTTGGGGTGAACTTATAAGTATAAAAAGTTATTATTTTTCTAGTGCCATTTTTGGAATTATAACTGCATGTCATTATTTTTTTTTTTTTCCATTCAACTATTTATCCATTCTTGATAGTTAGTTGCAATTCAAAGTAGAAAATTTTCATTTTCTTTCATTTAACTCAATTCAAACACATGCTAATTGAAAATATATTTTAAGAGTTGATTGAAATTCAAGTTAAAATTTTTTGTTTTGTTTCTTTCAGCTCCATTCAAAACATGCTAAAGAAATAAATAGAAAAAAAGATTTTTGACCATGAAGTTTAAGACCAAGTTTTTATATCAATAAGTTCTTTCCTATCACAAAGTAACTTCAACAACAAAAAAAAAAAAAAGCAGTAATAGTCAAGTCTAAAAACTATAATAACAATGCTATATATTGATTAATGCGTCAAAATATATGTTAAAATATTAAATTAATGTAACTAAGGGAAAAAAGGAAACATGACTACTTTCTAGTATTAAATTGTAGACAATACCTATATCTTTGAGTTCAAATCAGAAGTGCAAAAATAATATAGATAATTAGCTTTAAATGTTAATTTTATGTGTATATAAAGAGAATGTCTAAACATATATAGTTTTGATCATTCTAGATCTTATATATATATATATATATATATATATGAAAATATACATAAATAAAAAAATACTTAAATTCAATTCTAGATACAACAAAAATAAAATAATTAATAAAAAAGTGCACACAATTTTTCTATTCATAAGACTTAAAATATTATATATCAACTAACTAAATATTGGGTTTAAAAAAACATTTGAAAGGGACTAAAGGACACAAGAGGACTTTAAAACAAAATTCTCAACAATTCCTAGGGGTTATTAAGAATTATCAAAACTTATGGGGCAGCTACCCACTCCTAGCTCTCTATTTCATCCGCCTCTGCTGTATTGATCATGGGCTATATGCATTTCTTTTACTTGGTACATAAATGCAGCAAAACAATGACCACTCTTTGCTTAATTCGTATCTTCAAACAATAAACGTAGACTAGAGACATCACTACATGTTCAATATTTACGTTGCATATTGAAGGACACAAAATTTAAAAAAAAAACAAATTAAAGGGTGAAAATTCCATAATCTTGATAATAAATGATTTACAAATTTGATCTACTTTATCTACTATTATGAAGGAAAGGAAGTATGATTTTCAATTTCAAGTTTCTTATTTTTTAATTTTTTTAAAAATAATTGGTTCATGAGATTAAAGGCATCATTCTAATATGTGAAGATACAAAACACAGACGGTTCTTTCAACTCTGAATGTGTATCCAAAAATACGGAGCTATGCATTTGTTTGAAAGGTCCTGTGTTTTGTACATGCGGTGGAAATTCACCACATGAATTCGCAGCTTACTTCTCATGTAATATTTGTTTTCTTAAAAATTTTGATTTTCAAGTTTAGAACGGAGTACTTGTTATTGTTAGAAATTTTTGAACGTTGAAGTCCTCAACCAAATGGACATTATGAACAAGTAGAATTTGCAAATTAACTCAAATTCCATGTTTTAATCCAATCCCTCCCTAATTCTAGTAGAATCAGTGATACAGAAAAAGAAAATTACATTTGGGCCTGCATCTTGAGGTCAAATACCCGTCTTTACTTGGACATACGGTGTTCGGGGAAAACAGTTTAAAGCAAGCTAAAACATCTGCTCAGCCAAATCGAAGCCCCATCATAGACAAGACCTCACGATCCTATATCCTCCACCACCCAGCCATTGCGGCCCAAACTCGGAGTTTCTTCCTATCATCACAACCACTAATCTGGTTCAAATCCTTTGTTTCCAGAATCTTCTCTGTCCCCTCTGTCTCAACTTGTACAATATTAATTCATGGCATTTTTTAAAATTTATAGACTTTGAAAGTTATTTTAGTAAATACATTTATAAATTCATGCTTGTGGCAGCTGTATAAGTTGGGCACTGAGGGGACTGAGAGAATTTTGGGGATAGAAGATTTGAAACGCCAATTCGGTTCAAATCCTCTGTCCCCATCTTATATAATATTAATTCATGGTATTTTTGAAAATTCACAGACTTTGAAGATCATTTTGGCGTTTCAAATCTTCTGTCCCCAACTTATACAATATTAATTCATGATATTTTTAAAAATTCACAGACTTTAAAGGTCATTTTAGTAAATACATCTGTAAACTCATGCTCATGATAGATGTACAAGTTGGGGACAAAAATGGACAAAGAGAATTTTGGGGGACAGAGGATTTGAACTGCCAATCTGGTTCAAATACTCTGCTCCCAGAATCCTCTCTGTTCCCTATGTTCTCAACTTGAACAATATTAGTTCGTGATATTTTTGAAAATTCACAAACTTTAAATGTTATTTTAGTAAATCTATTTATAAATTTATGCTTGTAGCAGATATACATGTTGGGGACAGAGGATTTGAACCGCCACCAATCTCAATTACTCGTACTTCTCCCTTCCTTAGCGCCCTAACTCTGATAATCTTTCAGCAGAGTTACTGTTGATGACAAAAATGGCTCAATAATTTCCCCACATGTAAGCTCAATTTTGGGTCCGCCCTAAGCATGCACAAAGGGTGGCTGCTTTAATACTTACTCTGTTCTTTGCATCGATTCGGAACATCTAGGAAAGGATAGGAGATAGCACCTGTAGTGGCAGAAATTTAATATTGTTATTCATCCACACTTTCTTTCGAGGACATCTGGTCAAAAGCATCAACTACCGGCATATTTTCTTCGTCAATTAACCAATCAATTTATATGGTTGATCTTTCAGTTTATCCTCTGATGGTTCGAAAGATAAAGTTCCCAATAAGCAATACGAGTGTTAAACCGAAGAATGGAATCTGGTTCAAAGTTTAAGGATTTTTTATTCATTTTTCATTAGTTCTATTGCCCTTCCAAGGTCTTCCTTCCCTGTCATCCCTTTTTCTATAAGACAATGAAAAGTACATAATTCCTAAACTGCTATTTACTTTGGCTAACCCTCATATTGTTGGTATTTCGATCTTCAGATGTCTAAATTTTTTAAAATAAAGTTTATTTCAATACGAAGTTTTGAAGATTGACAAGGATGAAAGGGATGCAGATAACATTGTCTGCCTAGTTGAATATAGTTTGCTATATTTATCACTCTAAAATTTTTCTGAAACCATCTGAATGACCTAACTGTTATTTTGTTCACGTTTACATAATTAATCTGATCTGTTTCACTCTAACGGTGTTAGTTACAGAAATTTAAAATTTTTGCAGTACATTATGTGGATACATCATTTGCATAATTTTAGAGTTTTTTTTTTTTGAAATGTTATTATCTGCTCATTGCAATATTTCACTTCTTTTGGTTGCAAACTTTTGTTGTCTGAACAATTTGTAACTAATTTTGAGATTAATATTTTAACAGTTAGTTTGCAACAGGGAACTTGGAAAATCTGAAGTTATTCATATTATGGATCTAAAATCAAGAGTGAGCACCCATAATATAATATTATAATACTAGATAAGTAAACCTTTTAGTCCCTAAACTTTTTATATAAAACACTTATGGTCTTTTATCTTTGTTTTTTCCTTGACATTTTTAGTCTCTTAGCTTTTTATATAAACCACTAATTGTTACTCTTTTTTTCTTTATTTTTTAATCCCTGAACTTTTACACAAAACAATGGTTTATAATTTCTTTTCTTGATTTCTCTAATCCCCTAAACTATTTTTTGTATGATAAATTCAATCTTTTTGAGACATGCTCCTCATTTTTGAATAAAACCATTAAAGTGGAAGCGTCTCTCAAGGTATGATCGAATAACTAATCATGACACTTTGTCCACATAAGATTTGATTGAACAAAATGGGTACAAATTTGAAAGAAAATCATCACTTCAATTTTCACTCGACGAGAGACTAACAACTTTCGACAATCTTTTCTTTCTTCTATTGAGTGTTTCCAGTTCACTTGTGTTGCGTCAGCTATGGACTATTTCAGCCTCAAAACTTGAATTAAAAAAAAAACAAGAAAAGAAGAAGAAGGAAAAAAATAGTTATTCATAATTATTTTTGAAATTGATTTATTGATTTTGGTTGTTAACAAATGCACCTTTATAAATCCCTCGACCCTAATGGTATGAGCCCTATTTTTTATCAAAAATTTTGGCATATTGTGGGGGATAGTGTTATTCATACGGTTTTAAGGACTTTAAATGAAGGTCATTTTGATAAAAGTTTCAATTCCACTCATATTGTGTTAATTCCAAAATGCCAAATGCCCAAGTCTATTACACAGTTTTGCCCCATAAGCTTGTGTAATGTAATCTATAAGTTGGTTTCTAAGGTGCTAGCTAATAGATTACGCCCTATTCTTTCTCTGATAATTTCTGATTTTCAATCTGCTTTTGTCCCTACGCGATTGATTACGGATAATGTCCTCGTAGCTTATGAAATTCACCACTTTCTTAAAACAAGAACTCATAACGGCAAGAACCTTATGTCAATCAAGTTAGATATGAGCAAAGCCTACGATAGGGTTGAGTGGAGTTTTGTAGTCAAGTTAATGCAAAAATTAGGTTTCCATCAAGGATTCATTGATTTGGTTTTGGCTTGTATTTCCACAGTTTCATCTTCCTTTATCATTAATGGCGTGGAATTTGGTGGGTTATCCCCTACCCGTGGTATACGTCAAGGGGATCCTTTATCTTCTTACATTTTTCTCCTATGTGCAGAAGTCTTTTCCAATTTGTTACAGGAGGCTCAGTCATGTGGGAAGCTACAAGGCATCAAAGTAGGCAGTCAGGCTCCTCCTATATCCCATCTTCTTTTTGCTGACGATACATTATTGTTTGGGAAGGCTACTGTAGAGGAGGCACAAAATTTTATGCATATTCTTAGGATTTACGAAGTTGCTTCAGGTCAGAGAATCAATTTAGACAAGTCTGCAGTTGTCTTTAGCAAAAATACACCTGATGGGATTAAGAGGAATATAGCTGCGATTTTGGGTATTCCAATTGTCGAGTCACACGAGAAATATCTGGGACTGCCTTCAGTTCTTGGGAGATCGAAGAAAGAGCTTTTCAACTCAATTCGTGATAGAGTTGCTGCAAGAGTTAACGGTTGGAAGGAAAGATATCTGTCCAGGGCAGGAAAGGAAATCCTTTTAAAAGCTGTTATCCAGGCTTTTCCTGCATATGCCATGTCTTGCTTCAAGTTACCTGACAGTTTACTTCACAATATTCAATCACTGATAGCTAATTATTGGTGGAGTAGCAAAAGCTCAGGGAGAACAATACATTGGGATAACTGGGAGAGTCTATGCTTAGCAAAGTCAGAAAGGAGTAATACATTGGGATAACTGGGAGAGTCTGTGCTTAGCAAAGTCAAAAAGGGGTTTAGGTTTTAGAAAATTGAAATCTTCCTGATATGTAGTAGATAGGGTACAATTGACATAAGTGGTAAGGAAGGTGGAAGTCAAAGTAGTTAGTTAGTCAGTGGCAGGTACAGCTTGTAAAATAGAGTTCCCGCCAAAATTGGAAGGAGGAGTAAGGGTAGTTAGAATAACAGAATGAGGGATTTTGGAAATGTATAAAGGAAGGGAAACTGTATGGAGAATGGCAAGCAATAATACAATTTCGATTCTCAATTTTCTCTCTTATCTTCAATTCTCTTACTCTGAGTTCTCATCTCATTCTACCTAACTTGTTTACTTAGCTAAATTCTCGAGTTTCTGAGTTCTTCCCAATTCTTGATAACACTGGTATCAGAGCAAGTTCCTGGAAAATGGCGAATAATAGTAAGAAGCAAGACCTGAGAGATCTTGAAGGTCTGATCCAGGAAACAGATGAGAAACATAATAGAGCCATTGAAGAAATTCGGGAAGAGAACAACAAGGCAATGGAGGAGCTGAAGGCAATCATTGCAAGCATTGCCTTACAGAACAATGAAGTAGCCTCCAGAGCCCAGCAACAGCAGAATGGGGGAGGACAGCAAGGACTACTGGAAGCAAGGGTAAATTCCAGTGACCATGGGCACTATGCCAAGCTGGAATTCCCTAGGTTTGATGGTGGGGGATTGAACGAGTGGATCTATAAAGCTGAACAATTTTTTGAGATTGATCAGACATTGGAGGCAGCCAAGGTTAGGCTGGCTTCAATTCATTTAGAAGGAAAAGCCCTTAACTGGTACCAATCCTTTGTGACAATAAGGGATGGAAGGAGGATAGTACCTTGGGGTGAATTTGTAGAAGCCCTGACTGCAAGATTTGGGGAGCAACTGTTCGTGGACCTTGTTTCAGAGATCAAGAAATTGAAACAGCAAGGGTTTGTTCAACAATACTTGGATGAATTCGACTTAAGGTTGAGCAAGACAGATCTCAACGAAACTCAGGCCACAAGCCATTTCTTGGGAGGATTTAGAGAAGAAATAGAGATGTTAGTGAGGTTATTCAATCCTACGACATTGCAGGCAGCATACGCCTTGGCCAAGGTTCAAGAGATGCTATGGTCTAGGAAGACATCCCTGGATAGTAACACAGGTTTCAAGGAAGAGGAAACAAGATACAACAGACAGTGAGAATCAAACCTGTGACTACTAGTGTAACCAAATCTAGTGTTTTGGCGTTATCTGGTCCTGGCAATAGTAGTGGCTAGAATTATGGCAATCCCAAATACACTAGGAACATTACCAGCAGAGAGATAGATGAAAGGAGGCAGAAAGAGCCGTGTCTGGTGCGATGAGTGGTTTGTACCAGGACACAAGTGCAAGAAGAGGTAGTTGTACATGCTGACCGTGCAAAATGAAGAATTTGAGGGGTCAGATAAAGAAAAGGAGGAGAGGACAGAGGCAGAAGAAGTGCAAGAAATAAGGGGGGAGGATGTAGTCAACCCTCAACTGTCCTTGAATGCCCTTAATGGTACTTGCAACTACCAAACTATGAGGGTGAAGGGGAGTGTGGGTACAAGAACCCTGTTCCTACTCATAGATTCAGGGAGTACTCACAATTTCATGGATTGCAAGGTAGCTAAACAGTTAGGCTGCACCCTGGAACCTATTCAGGAACTTCAGGTTTCTGCGGCCAATAGGAATGAATTTACTTGCAAGGAAGTGTGTAGGAGGTTTAAGTGGAACATGAATGGCCATTAATTCATAACGTAGTTCCTAATTTTGCCATTAGGAAATTATGATATGGTGCTAGGGATTCGATGACTCTCTCAGCTTGGAGACATCATGTGGAATTTTAAGCAACTAAGGATGAGTTTCCAGTTAGAAGGCTAGGAGTATGTTTTGAAGGGTGAAGATAACTCTCCACTCCAGTTAGTTACTAACAGGAGCATGAACAAACTACTTACCAAGGATATGCAATGGGCGAACAGACAATGTTATGCCATCACCCTGCAGGACAAGAGCAATGCAGATCCTCTTCAATTTGTAGGAGAGGGAATAGAAGCAATGGTCCATAAGATCCCACCAGAGGTAATTGAAGTACTGCGTAGATTTTCAGGGGTATTTCAAGCAACCACAGGTCTACCCCCTACAAGGCAGTATGATCACAAGATCACTCTCAAGGAGGGAACTCAACCCAAAAGCATTAGACCATATAGATATGGACCCATTTAGAAAGACATTATTGAGAAGATGACTCAGGAATTGCTAGACACTGGAGTCATACAGGCTAGTAATTCTCCCTTCTCTTCTCTTGTTATTTTGGTTAGAAAGAAGGATAATTTTTGGAGAATGTGCATTGATTATAGGCAACTAAACTCCTTAACCATAAAGGATAAGTTTCCTATACCTGTCATTGAAGAGTTGTTAGAAGAACTACATGGGGCAATCATATTTTCTAAGCTATATCTGAGATCTAGTTATCACCAGATCAGAATGCATGCGGAGGATGTGTACAAAACTGCATTCCAAACTCATGTTGGTCATTTTGAGTTTCTTGTAATACCCTTTGGGCTTACAAATGCTCCCCCTACCTTCAAGAGTCTCATGAATGAAGTTTTCAAACCATTTTTAAGAAAGTCTGTTCTAGTTTCTTCGATGACATTCTGATTTACAACACTAATCTGAAGGATCACACGCACCACCTCACTGAAGTCCTCTCAGTACTACTACAACAGTCACTATTTGTCAAGCTTGGTAAATGTATTTTCGTTGTAGAATTAGTTGAGTATTTGGGACATTACATATCCCACAAGGGTATGGCCACGGATCCAAGAAAGGTGAAGGCAGTAGAGGAATGGCCAACTCCAACATCAGTTAAACAGCTCAGAGGGTTTCTGGGGTTGTCTGGTTACTATCGCAGGTTCATTAAGGATTATGCACAGATAGCTCACCCTCTCAATTGCCTGTTTAAGAAGAATGTTGCATTCAGATGGAACCCACCTACTCAACAAGCCTTTGTTGCACTTAAAGGAGCTCATACCTCAACCCCAGTCTTGGCATTACCCAACTTCAATCAAGACTTCATCATCGAAACTGATGCATCCAACACAGGTATTGGCGCAGTTCTAGTACAAAATGGTCATCCTATAGCCTATGTCAGCAAGATGTTGGCACCTCAACACCAGTCTCTTTCAGCTTATGATAGAGAGATGTTTGCCATTTTATTGGCAGTCAAAAATGAGAATAGTATTTAATGGGCAGACACTTCATCATCAGGACAGACCACCAACCATTGAAAGTTCTTGCTGGAACAAAAGCTCATGACCCCAACTCAGCACACATGGCTAGCAAAGTTGATGGTATATGATTACGCGATTCAATATAAACCAAACAAGACCAACGCTGTAGCCGA
>JAMWEH010001841.1:0-48301 GCA_024721245.1 Mitragyna speciosa
TGCTAGTGGTGGCATAGATGATGCAGGTCTCTGTATTTTCGCCATTTCAGAAATGGGTGTTTGTTATTTCTAGTTTGGGTATAGTATAAAAGAACTGCATAATTCCAAGTCCACAAAGATTTGCATATCTCATGATGACACAGTGCCTAAGAAGCACAAGGGGGCACAGCCAAACATATTTGCAGCTAAGCTGCAATCTGTTGTCAAACCTGGCTTTGGTCATGTTTTTCTTGTTTATGGTTTGCTAGTAAAGCCTACATTCGAAAAGGCTTTGGTGCATTCTGGGACAGATGTAAAGTTTAACAGTTCACTTGATGGAATTCTTTTACCAATCAGTCAATTGCACAAATCTAAGAAAGAATGACATTCAGAATCGAAGTAAGTCTTGGTTGGTTATTCTCTGTGTGACAAGTGCCATGAGCATCTTTTGTTTTCCTTGTTTCTTTATTAATAACGATCTCTAGCTAGTTTTAGTTGTCTAAGATTCCGAGTTCTCTAGCTAGTTTTAGTTGTCTAAGATTCCGAGGACTGTCAACCCCTAACCGTCATGAAGCAATTTCTGTTTTTCACTTCACATGTAATTAAATCAGAATCTTGTAGATGGTATGATCTTTCTCTCTGTTTTTGCTTTGTTGAGATACCAATTTCTAATCTGATTTTTATGATTGTTGGATGACTTTGTCGACTATAGAATTATAGCAATTTATAAGGCATTGGATGCTTCATGTCCGTGGTCTTTTTTTTTTTTTGGTTAGTCTCCTGTATGGGTGCTTCCTTCACATTCAGTTGCATGTACATGATTGCTTTGGAAACCTTTCGTATACATTACAAACTTAGTGTTTGGCTGAAAACATTTGTCACAAGTGACCACTTCTTAAATGGCTTTCTGCAACTGACCTGGTTGGTTCATCACCAGTTTTGATTAAGAGGAAATTCTAATAGTAAGAGGCAAATCAAGAGTTGAGGTTATTTGGAGATTTCTATTTGATTTGCAGGAAAAATTAATTAGTGGATGTGTGTCCATATATACACACACACATACATATATATATATATATATATATATATGTATGTATGTATGTATGGCGTCATTCGGTTCGATTCTGAGTCAACCTCCGGTCGAATCATTGACCCTTGACCTTTGAGTTTGGCCGAGTTAATGTCCGGTCCAAGTCTGAAAACATAGGTGTTAATGGCAGTGTGTCGACTGACTAGCTGTACATTGCTTGTGTAATTTTCTTGATCTAACTAAATAGAAGTTCAGCATTAACAAAAAAATATACTACAGCATGTGGAATTTTATTAGTCACAGTGAATATGTGCTTATCAGAAAGTTATCATGCGCTAAGTTATTTAACTTCGTCCCAAATTAAATGTTGTTTTTGCCTTTTTCAGTTTATCTCAAAAGAATATTTATTTTTTAAATAAAAATTTAAGTTATAAAATACTATATTCGTTAAATATTTAATGCAATACAAATGTAATTATGTAAGTAGACACAGACGTTAACAATATCTCCCTCTGTCATCCAATTAATATAATAGATGTCATATGTTTTCCACTAACTGTTTAACCTATTACTTTTTATTCTCTTTTGTAACTATCTGCAAATAGTCAAACTAGGACATTCATTTGGCACGAAAGGAGTGCAATATTTTCTCCATATTCAATTGCACATCTGATTAATTAAATATGCCATAATTATCCTAATGAAAATTTCCAAGAAGTATTATTCAGCAAATTTCCTCAGTGAAAAAAGCAATTCCTTTTTTATCTTCTACCAAGTTACTTTTAGATATTAAATTTGGAACAAAACTTTCCCAATAATCACTATTTTTTAAAAGAAAAAAAGTAACTGTGTGTTGCCCGGTTGCTACTTGGCAACAATTGGCAGCCCAAACAATCAAAATATAATTGATGTCTGCTATCATATGCCCAAATTTTAATTGTTGCAATACCTTTTCATACTTTAACTTATAAAAAAATATTAGCAAATATTTGCTTAAATACTATTGCTCTCACTAAATTCCAAAATTTATATAAGGTCCAAAGGTGGAAATTAGGGGGAAAAAATGCATGTGTATTCTAGGAGATTTCCTTTGTTGTGTATGTTTCTTGATCATATTTCTTTTTAAATTTGTCCTACTTAAATTTGGGTTTTTTTTTTTTTATTTCTTGACAGATTGGTACATAATGTTAGTCTCAAAAGCAACCTAATGGGTTGAATTTGATTGTCTAAAATCTAGTGTAAGTGCGCCAAATTTTCACCCGAAGATATGCCAAGTATGAAATCTAACTTGCAGTCAAATAATGAAATAAATAAGTTAAATGGATAACACAATAAAGCAATATAAAGCAATAAAGCAAAGAGATAAAGGAAATAACACAAACGGATTTATGGTGATTTGGTGTATACTTAACACCTAATCCACTCCCAAGCTCTTTAACTTAGAGTTTGGATTACTATGTGCTTCTTCAATTTGGTGAAGCAATACTGATAGAGCAGTTGAGGGATCACTCTTGCTCATATTAAACTCTACTAAGACAAGCCAAAGAGATTTTACAATCTTTATCAACCCTCACACTTTGTTACACTTGAAAACTTCCAATCACTACTTAGAAAAGTACTCAAAAGCCCAACCAATCACCTTACAAGTCTATTACAAGAAATCACAAAGGGAGAGTATTTTTCAGCAAAAATGGCTCTAAATAGTTTGCAATAATTGTAAGTGACAAGTCACTATCAATTCTATACCAATGGTATATTTATAGGGGGTGAGGAAATAACTAGAATTGGTCTCGAACAGGTCAAATTAGAAAATTTGTCCAAACTATCTGTTACTCAGTGACATAATCCAGACGTCCGCATGAGTGATCTGGTGGTTCGCATTAAGCATCTGTATCAAGTTCGCTTGCGCATTCCGCAGTACATTTTGTCCAAACTTTATTTTAGCCATTTGCAAGCATGTGGAATCCACATCTAGTCCACATGCCGTGCAAACCTGCATGAAAGTTCGCATGCACATCCACATCACATTTTTCTTGTAGTTTCTTCTGCATTTTTATTTCTTTTTTAGCTCAATCATTTTCACTGCAAAAATAGCTCAAATGAATTGTTAGATTATTTCATCATTTGTTTGTTAATTATCAAAACTAGATGCTTTAGGACAATAAGGTCTTTAATCTCCTCCTTTTTATATGATGACAAACTAAACGATAAGGAATAGGGATAAAGTGATTATGGACAATTAAAAAACTCCCTTTTGATATATGTCTAATAGATTCATAATGAATTATGAGCTCCCTTAATTGTGTGCATATATGTAAAATACATATATACATATAACACAACACACGCATTCAACACATATATGCGTCTGTGTACGAACTTCCCCTTCTTCCACATGGCTGCTTTTATTGTATGTCAATTTTCTGTCTGGCTTCTTTTATTGCTTAACTTTGTTATGCTTTGGGAATGGGGTGTTATTATAAGGGGCTTTTAATGAGGATTTAAAGGATTGTTACAATTCGTCTTTAATGAGAGTCTCTAAAGAATTTTATGATGGACCCATATCGGCAAAAATTAGTGTACAAAATTAAGGTTTGATTTAAATGATAATTAATCAAAATAAAGTTTAGTTTAAGTGAAAGTTAATGTGTATTAACAGCTTCTTTTATATTTCTTCTTCTTCTTCCTTCCACTATCTTGACAATTAGTTTACAAATTAAATATTTAGCTCCCAATGCTTTGTTTCCAATAATATGAGCCTTTATGTTTTCTTATTGATGCAAATTATCTTCTCATCCTCCTCTCTAGGCCTAAAGATTAAATTGTTATAACTTCCTATTGGAGTAACTATGAAATTAGAGTTTTTTTTTTTTTTTTTTTGAAGATTTCTTTTGCTTTTGCAGCCAATTTGCAACATTAACTATCAAACTTTCAAGTTTCTCACACTAAAGCCTTTTTAGTTATATATCTATTATATTACATTGCAGCCTGAAATTTAACTATCAGAATATATATTTGTTTTGTTATTTACAAATAACAGCTAGCAGTTTGTGTCATTTGGCTCTAGTTTTTCCAGGTAGGCCTTCAATCTCAACCTACTGTCTTACTTGGGAACGCATGTATACAGTATGAAGATCTAGGAACCTACAAAATTGTAAATTAGCCATTTCGTGTCATCTCAGCAAGTACACTCCAGTGAATATCCAATTTCATGTGACTAAATGTGATTTACCTAGCACTTGAGGTTGATGATGGAATCTAAAAATGGACAATACTATAAAATGAATTTCACAATATCCATTTAGGAATTTTATTTTTAGGATTTTGTGATAACTTTTCTTTATGTTTTTGTAATGATAAGCTGTTTATTTGAGTAAACATAATTATCTTTCTAAACAAGTAATATGTATACAATATCACTTAACTAAACTTTATGAAAGACAAAAACAAAAACAGTAATGGTTCTTGCTGTGCAATTGCATTAATTATGTGAAGGAAGTTATTATTTTTTATGATGAATACTTTATGATTCTACCTTTTTTATGTCTGAATTAATATTTTTGATATATGCTTACAGTGTAAAAGAAAAAGTTTCGATTTTTGGAGTTGTTGGCTCTGAAACTCATGCGATATTATTGATGGGATAATATTAAAGGTGAATTAGGAGAAAATTGTCACGGACCTGTTATGACAATTACTTTTCTATCTTTTTTTTTTTTTTTGAACTTATTGGAAGGCATGTCTTTAATTGGATAGTATTGTCTTAATCATCCCATATGATTGGAGATTCTACAAAAATGTTTTTATAGCAATAGCACAAACAATAGTATTTTTCTTTTCACTCAATTATCATGTCTTCTCTACAAGGCCCTAAAATGGACCAATAATATCGGATGGATCTGAGCTATGTCCTGCACAGCAAGGCTCCCCAAGTGTGTGCGCATCTATATTCACACGCACATACTCACATATAATATGTACATACATCATATGTATAGCTCAGACATAATTTTTGCACTGCTTGCATAACAAAAAGGTGTCTTGGAAGCAAAATAATAAAATCTGTTGGCTCGAAGAGGCTTCAAAATTTTTTCCTTATATAGTTTAGACATGTTTACTCATGTAATGACACTGTTTATAATATGTGTGGAAGACAAAATAAACTTCTTATGATAAAAACAATAACTAATATTTTGAATTTCATAATATTGTATATACTCTGATATTTTTACAAAATACTCTTTCAGTCCTAATTGAATGTCTTGCTTGCATTTTCCATTTATTCCATAATAATAACCGGTTTTCTTAAAGAAAATTTTTATTTAGGATATTCTCTCCATTTTCAAAAATTTCATGAACGCAAATGTAAGTGGCCCACATATTTCTCACCATCTCCTTACATCTCCATTAGTGGTCTCCATATTTGTTAAGTAACTATTTAAAATTTTATTTTTAACTCACACTCTCTTAGAAACTCATTTGAAATGGAAAAAGTAATTTCTTCCATGGACTGATATTTCAGCTTATCGGTAGAGTTGTTAAAGCTTCGAAATGACTGCAAAATACTGCGAAAAATCAATGAAAATGGAAATTTAGACCAAAATAAAAGTACACTTAATTGGATGTTTGATTAGAGCAAATTGACGTCCAACCATTCGGTAACCAACCTTGGAACACTTGCGAAATTGGGACGAGGGATCACAATAATTACTATATCTCAGTCGCATAGGTTTTCTGTCGAGATCAGCTCACATTAGCTCCAGTCGATCTCAGCCATAGCCCATACGTTTAGAGATAAGAGAAATCTGTTTTCTGTCATTTGAACTGTATGGCTGAGATTGAGCCTCCGTTAGCTAGGACTTCATACCGTATGAAGCAATAGTGATTTTCAAGGCCCCTAATCCATAACAATCGTGAAATCAACAATTGATTTGAAATCAAAATTAGATATGTAGAATTTCTGCAATTGTTCATCTATTTTTGACGTGGATAACTAACGCAATTTGGTGGTTGCGTTATGGTACGGGCTTCAGAAGAAAGTGATCGGAGTGGGTCTCATTCTAATAATATTAAGAATTTTAACCCTTTGCCCGCCAATGGAGAAAGTTCTAATGTCCTGCGCTAGGCTACTTAGCCTAGTGCCAGCGGTTGAGTGAAGTTGAGGGATACAATTACATTTTTTTTTTTTTTTAAAGTTAGTTGAGGGTACAATTGCACTAAATAATTTGTCTTTCTTTTTTTTGGACAAAGTAAGCCTTTTAGGGGGCTTTTACTAAAATAAAGAACAGAAATGTAAATTCCAGACACTGAAATCTAAATATTGAAAATCTTAATTTGTGGAAATTATAAAGTCATGTATATTTTTATAATAAGCTGATGTTGGATTGGTGAGTAAGATTATTGTACTTCATTGAAATTATATTGTCAAATGACAATATGAAGCTTTAAGAATTAACTTTTAATACTTAGTAAATTGTATATTAGTATGAAAAATGTGTATGTGTATCACGTAATGAGAGAGAAAATTAAGAGATAGCGTGTACAAGTGTGCATTTATGTGTGAGAAGGAAGGAATTCCATATGCCACAGCATATGTGTGCGTGTCTATATAATATGATCATTTTATGGGTTTATAACTTCAAGATACATGAATTAAATTATCCTATGAGATGATTAATGAATCAAATGTGAGAAGAAATTCATGAATCAATCTTTTAGGGAAAGCAAATGGACATGTTCATGTATCAATTTTCTAGAGAGAAACAAATGGACAGTCAATATCTTATTATTATTTAATAAAGCCCCCTTGGATGTCCATGACACAAATAATATGTCCTCGTTAAAATCTTACTAAGGAAAAACATTGCGGGACAAAAAGCTAATGATGGAAAAAGAGTACACTATTTTTGTGTACTAATTTCTCACCCTAATTCAAACTATCATTGGAGATCTTTTAGCCAACGCATTCCAATGCCTTTTACAAATTTCTCAAATGTTGCAGTTAGTAATACCTTAGTAAATAAGTTTGTCAATTATTACTTGAACGAAATTTGTTGCACATCACTTTTTACTGATTCTTTTCCAAATCATGAGTAAAGAATAACTTCTTCATTCCTTTCCCGTTTGATATATTCTCCCTTCAATTGAGCTATACAAGCTACATTATCCTTCATATAAGTATTGTTGGAGGATTTTACTCTTCAAGGGATAACCCATAATTCTTTCAGATATAAGTGAGTCGTTGACCTTAACCAAAACATTCTCGACTGCTCTGATGAATTGCTATTATTTCAGCATGATTCAATGAAGTGATAATTAGTAATTGTTTTGTAGATCACCAATAAATGGCTATACCACAAATCGTTAATAGATAACTAGTTTGAGACCTTGCTTTATGTGGGTCAAATAAATGCCCAGTATCTGTATAACCAATTAATTAAGATTGAGAACTATATGAGTAAAGTAAGCCAAGGTTAATTGTTCTTTGGAGATAGTGAAAAATATGCTTTATACATTCCAATGTCATCTAGTAGGATCGGAGCTAAATCTTGCTATTGAATTCATAGCAAATGATATATCTTATCTTGTAGAATTAGCAAGCCCAATTGCACTGGGATATTGTACTTCATGACTAACAATCTTTTCATCTTCCTTCCGTGGTCTAAAAGGATCCTTAGCAGGACCAAATAATCAAATAACCATTGAAGTACTTAATGCATGTGCTTTATCAATATAAAATCGATTTAATACCTTTTGGGTATAAGCAGTTTGGTGGACAAAAATTTCATCTTTTAGATGCTCAATTTGTAAAACAAGGTAGAATTTAGTTTTTTTAGTCTTTCATCTCAACTTTTTCTTTAATTATTCAAGTATCTATTGGAGCTCTCCAAGTGTTCCAATCCGAATTAAGATCATCAACATATACAACAATAATTACAAAATTTGACCCTTTGTCTTTTTATGAAAACACATGGACATATTGGGTCATTGGTATAACATTCTTTAATTAAACATTTATTGAGACAGTTATGCTACATACGTCCAAATTAGTTGAGACCATACACAGACCATGTAATTTAATAGGAATAAATAACTATAGGATTTGATTTACATGCTTCTGGGATGTTGAATCCTTTAGGGATTCTCATGTTCAAGGAGGTCATGCCAAACTATAAAATCACTTGGGATTAGTAGACTTCTGGTTTACTAGGTGATGAATCTCAACTGTACTTATTTTTGTATAATATAAACTAGAAGAAAGAAAACATAACTTTTCCAATATACATTTCTTTCCAAAAATGATATTTGTAATAAACAAGTATTCACCATATAACTCATTCATAGTCTCATCATGATACCTATTTCTACAGCATATCTTTAAAACTCAATAAATTTATTCAAGATTTGGGAGAAAGTAGTGCATTATTTATAACAAATTTTATTCCTTTCAGGGAGATATACAGTCGCTCTTCCAAAGCCTTCAAGTCAATTTTGCACTACCAGTTATTAGTAACAACATTTGTTTCTCCCATTCCCAAGTAGGAAAAATATCCTTTCCTTCTTAAGTAAAGCAGTGCATAGTAGCCTCTACCGACGAGACATCTATCATCGTTAAGATGATTTATTCCCAAATATTTGGAATCCATTTCTTTTGAAAAGAAAATTAAAAGGCAAATAAAATTTCACCAAAAATATAAATGAAATGAATGGAAAATGATAGTGCTACCTTAAAGATTATTCAAAAGTGACTCGTACTCAATGATTGAGAAATGGTATTTATAATTACTTCATCATTACTCAAGAATTAGCAACAAGGAAATCAAAAGTTAAGTGACGAAATTTAACTCAAAGATAGCTCAAATATAGTGAACTATATCCAACAATCATTCAAAGTTGAGGCTTGTATTTGATGGAACAAAAGTTGCGACTTGTACTTTTACCTTTGCTTAGTTGGTTAGATATTGATGCCCACCAATCGATCTGATGTTTGGACTTGCAAGTGATTGCTCTAATGTACTAGTCTCAAGTTTCACCTTGTACAAGCTAGAGACTCATGCTGATAATGTGTTGTAAAACTAATGCTAATTTATAAACAATAAAATATAGAATGAATATTAGATAAAAGTAGACAAGAAAGAAAAGAGAAAATTTATACTTTCATTCACAAGTTAGTTCACGTTTTTCTGGTTACAAATGGGATTGATATAACCCCGTAATTATAGGTGAATTAATATGAATAGTACATGAATGATCATTTATGGATATAAAACTTCAAATTATAGAAATTGAGTTATTCCTATGAGATGATCAATGAACTAAATGTACCTTGAGAAGAAATTCATTAATCAATTTTCTAGGAGAATAAATGGATATGTTCATGTATCAATCTTCTAGAAGAACAAATTGACATCCATATCTTATTATTATTATTTCGTGACACTATTCCATTTAATTATATAGTTAAACGACAACTACGAAGCTTTAAGGTTATAATAAATTAATTTAAAAATTTTCCAATACTAGTGAGTTGTGTACTAGTATGGAAAATATATACGTGTCCGTGTGTGAGAGAGAAAGAAATTTGAGAGATAGCGTGTACAAGTGTGTGTTTATATGTGAGACGGAAAAAATTGCATGTGCATGTATGTGTATAGACACACATATTTGCAAATAGATAGATATTGTGTGGGAATGAATAGAGGATCGAGCGGATTAAAGTTTTATGATTTCATCCCATGAGTCGGGGGTTCAAATTCTGGGAATAAAGAGTGCATACATATATGTGCAAAGAAAGGGGGGGGGGGAGAGAGAGAGAGAGAGAGAAAGAGAGAGAGAGAGAGAGAGAGAGAGACGGAGGGAGGGAGGCAGGGAGATATTGTAGTCAATAGTGTGTCTCGAAGAGGAAAACGGTATGTTTGTTAATTGTTAGAATATGCATGTGCATATTTATGAAAGGATGTGCGTGCACATTAACCTTGGAGAAATTGAACGAATGTTGTTTTGCTAGTCCAATAATTCACAAAATTAAATAATAAATTGGGATAATTTCACATACCTCTCCTGGGATTTATTGTAATTATACCTAATTTTCTTAAAATTTCAATAGTTACACTTATCTCCTTTGAGCACTTGTGACTACTACAATACTCTTGAATGTTACTATAATTACTTTAGAAAAAAATTACAGGAAAATAAAAAGGGAAAAAGGAAACAAAAAGGGAAAAATAAGCCTAACAGTTATCTTAATTCGCTTTTGGGAGTACAGTTTCAAGAATGCACAAAATTCAAAATTGATATGATTATATTATTTTTTTAATAGTTACCTTGTTTTTTATGAGATGTTTTGGATAAAAATAGAGATGTAGAAAAATAAAGCACCTAAGTGGGAGAGGTACTGGAGTTATAACTGACTGAGCACAGGCTAGTAATGCATGGACAATATTATGGTTATTTTTTACTTTATATTGGACTAGTTAATTTGTTGTTTTTCAAGAAGTGTCTTCTTATTATTGTATAAAAAAAAATCTAAGGGTATTTTAGGATATTCAAGGGTTTTTTTTAACATCAACAAAATAATTTTTTTTGTTAATAAAACTATTCAAATAAGGGAGGTAAGTGCAATTATTGAAACTTAAAGCGAGATGTAATTATGATAAACCTCAAGTAAGATATGTGAAATTATCCCTAATACATGTTGACTGAAAATTTGGTGTACGAATTAAATTGCGTTTAATGTACTAGAGGTAGTAGAATACTAATTTCAATTATACTTTAATATAAAAAGAATTAAATTCATTCATTTTAAGCACTTAATGTTTATCGCCCCTTGGTTTGATTCTCATCTCCGGTGAAATCATCCTCCAGTTTTTCAATTAAGGTTGACTGACTTATGAAGGCTTATAATATGATGGTTATAATGACCGATTTCTCACGTCTCCTCCGCAAGGGCCTTCTGATTTTTTATTTAAAGTTGACTGACTTATGGAAGAATGGCCGACTTCTCAAGTCTCCTCCGGAAGGGTCTTCTGGTTTTTCATTTAAATTTGACTGGCTTATGAAGGCTTATGATATGATGATCATAATGACCAACTTCTCAAGTCTCCTATTTTTTGTTTAGGTACAATTACACTGCCCCACAGTAGTAGATGACTTTGCTTATGTGTATTAGGTTGAATTACATTGCACCACATTATTCGATAATGTTTGTGATGTTTAGTGACGCGGAAGCGTGATTTAAGGAATTGTTTCACGAACGATTCCCGAAGAACAAAGAGAAAGATTCACAATCTAACTTTGAAACGATTCGTTAGAACCTTAAAATCTCAAGAAACTTGAGAGAAATTGGTAAAAACCAAGTTTATTATTAATAAGTTGATAAAAGAATGCTAAAGAAACTCTAAGATATGCCTATTTATAGGCTACATTAGTTTCCTAAGACAAAAGAAAGAAAAATAGCAGAAAAATAAAGAAAATTGTAGAAAATCGTAAATCCCGTATTTTGGCAATAGACTTCTTGACATAAGGCGTGGGCACACTATATTGAAAGAAGTCTTCTGGTTAACTGGCAATAGACATCTATATAAGGCGTGAGCACGCTCTATCGAAGAAAGTCTTCTGATTCTCAACTCCAACTGAACAATTATACTACTTTCCACCAACCTTCTTCTTCCTCTTTTCATGCTCCTTATCGATGACGATAACAATAACCATAAAAATTCTACTAAAATAAATGAAAATAACACTAAAATCTTATGAAATAACCTATCTAAAATCCTAAAGCTAATATAGATAAATAACATGAAAAATTTGAACATCTCGTTCCACATCAGACTTCCCCACTTGGAAAGAACTCGTCCTCGAGTTCCTCGGAGAAATTTGATACAGGAACCACAAGAAGATGTAGCTATGATTCTCCCACGGATTTTGTAGAGACGATACTTGTGTTGAGACTTAAGCATCCAATTATGAATACAAGGAACTGCATACGATCCTGGGACCTGTATAAACATCTCGAACCCTACAACTTCTAAGCCATCCATTGTCCACATGAATTTTATTAATTTCCCTTGACAAGCAAGATATTCAAATTTATGGGTCTTTATAGGAATTTTCCCATCATGAGTAAATTCATCGAACAAAATTTCCTTACCAATATTGAAATTCTCAACTTTTGGGATGGCAATTTCCTCCATGGGTTTATCCAACAATAAATCTATTGAGATTGGATTTATTGGCGACTTTTCTAAGAAGATTTGTTCAACCTCCATATCATTAAGTTCTTTTAACCCTTCGATCTTTTTTTTCAGATTCCACCATGGGCAAGGATGAAAGAGATTCAGATAAGCAAAGAGGAAAAAAAAGTTCTCCATCTTCTGGCTCACAAATATACTCCTTCTCGTCGATCTTATGCTCACGGATGTGATCCTTCTTCTCCGGCTTCGATTCAACTGTCTCAGATTTTATTACATTGATTGGTGATGTAATTTCACGGATCGGGTGACAACTTTGTCTGACCTGGCTACAACTCTCATAGATCTGATAACCACGAGATGTAATTTTAGGGATCTGATTAGAACTTTGCTTGATCCGATTACAACTCTCATAGATCTGATAACTACGAGAGCGTGGGGGAATAGTATGAGTAATAGGTTCGTCAGGAGCGAATCTCCCAACTGCATACCTATCACGATTGAGACGGCTACGACTTAGTCGATTCTGTCCCTTAACAGCCATCCGATCCAAACGCTGCATAATTAAATCTATGCTTGCCTGCATACGCTCCATCTGAACTCGTTGTTCGTTTTGCGCCTACTCTATGCGATCTATGCGGTCATTTTGAATCTGAAGGTCAGTTCTTTAGGGCAGAAGTTCCGTCTCTTGAATTTGTTGCCGGCCATTGGAATAATTTAAGAACAGGAGAAGTCTACTCTAATACCAACTGACGAGAATTTGTTACCGGCCGTTGGATAATTTAAGAACAGGAGAAACCCGCTCTGATACCAACTGACGCGAAAGCGTGATTTAAGGAATTGTTTCATGAACAATTCCTGAAGAACAAAGAGAAAGATTCACTGATCTAACTCCAAAAAGATTCATAGAACCTTGAAATCTCAAGAAACTTGAGAGAAATTGGTAAAAACCAAGTTTATTATGAATAAGTTGATAAAAGATTGCTAAAGAAACCCTAGGATATGCCTATTTATAGGCTACATCAGTTTCCTAAGACAAAAGAAACACAATAGCAGAAAAATAAGGAAAATTGCTGAAAATCGTAAATCCCGTATTTTGGCAATAGACTTCTTGACATAAGGCGTGGGCACACTATATTGAAAGAAGTCTTCTGGTTAACTGGCAATAGACATCTATATAAGGCGTGAGCACGCTCTATCGAAGAAAGTCTTCTGATTCTCAACTCCAACTGAACAATTATACTACTTTCCACCAACCTTCTTCTTCCTCTTTTCATGCTCCTTACCGACGACGATAACAATAACCATAAAAATCCTACTAAAATAAATGAAAATAACACTAAAATCTTATGAAATAACATATCTAAAATCCTAAAGCTAATATAGATAAATAACATGAAAAATTTGAACATCTCGTTCCACATCATTTAGCGTAAGAATTCTTACATGAATCTAATTTTAGGAATCCAGTCATGGATTGTTTGGTTTAAACAAATATCATAGCATCACTTTTTCACATTTATATGTATCACTTAATTCATATAACCTTTATTCACATCACAAGATTCACGTCTAGGTAGCAAACCAAGTTTATATAAGAATTTTTATGGGTCTGTTATGAATTTGCATTGATAGACCAGTAACTTGTTCTCAATTTGGTTAGAATTAATTAAAGTTAGTTAAGCTGCAATTAATTTTGATGGCAGTTAGGGAGTGAGTTGGTTTGACTAGATGGCGTTAATTGTAGTAGCTAGCTTAGCATTGTTTCATTATATGAAGAAGCTAACAAGAGAGAGATTAATCAGCTAGTTTCCACTCATTTGCTATAAACTTCTCTCTACTTCAATGAAGTTCTCATTTCTTTTAGTTCTTTCTAATTCCCTTTTCTACCTGATTCTGTTTTCTTTCTTCTTCTGTCCTTATATTCTTATCTTCTGTCTAGCGTAATGTTCCTCCTATTCTCAAAATTTTTCAATAATAATCCAGTTCATTACAGGGTATATGTGTCTGGATATTGGTCTTTTCGCCTCAAGATTCACATATATGTAAGTGGTAACCTAAGTTTATACAAGAATTTTCTGTTTTTGTCTGGATGCTGGTCTTTTTGGCCACAGATTGTGCAAGAAAACAAAGGGAACTTCCGTCTAGGATATCGTCGGAGGAAAGGTAACTGCCTAATCATCCTTGGTTTAGGACTTGGACAAAACCGGCATAGGATCGTAGGAACAAAGTATTAATGAAAATAGAGAAATTAAACAAAATAAAAAATGACTTTGAGGCATGATTTCACTGTTTTAAAGTGTTATTTTCCTTTTATCGTTAATAGAAAAATTACCTCTAGGATACAACAAAGTCAAATTAAAACTACAATTGCTAAGTGAATAAAATTCTGAAAAAATTTGGATATTTAAAGACAAAGATAACTTTTGTCTAAAAGTTATGTCTTAAATGACGAGCGGTAGGACAGTTAAACCTAATGGACATAATATGAAAAATTATGTCTATTAGTTAATAACAGTCAAAATTAAAAATATTAATTAATTAGACCCGTAATTAACTAATTAATTTCCAAGCCTGCCCAAGTGCCCTTATCAAGATTATAAAAGATTTTCTTTTCAATTGTATTCCATTGAATAAATCCAATTGAAAATTTACCTTCTCACGAAAAATTTCCTTCAAACCAATGTTTGAATTAAATTTTTGAAGGGAAGAAGACAAGAAATTATAAGGGCATTGGTTTACTTGTTGTCTTCCAATGTGGGACACATACCTAAAGCTTTACATTACAAACTAACACTGAAATAAAGGACTACATAAAATCAACTTCAATATTAATCCCAAGCACATCAACTGCTAAACAATTTTGCCATCGTTTAATCTAGCCAACAGTCTACCAACAATTATGCTGCTATATAAATAAAGATATAATTACAAAAACCTCCCCTTAGGTTTTTGACAATTACACTTAGCACCCCTCAAATTTTATACCACTTAAATTGACTATAATGCCCTTCACCAAATATCTGAATTATAATATTTTTTTAAAAAAAATCATTTCTTCTAATCTTCCATCGTCTCCCTCCTCCTTCCACTCCCCTCTCACCTGATGCCTTTTTCCCTCAATACTAACCTCTCCCTCCAATTCCTTTTTTCTGGGGCCAATCCTTCTTCCCTTCTCTTTTTGTTGGTAAAATTCCTTTCCCTTTTCCACCTTTCTTTCTTCTGCAGTAGAAACCCTCCTCTTCCCCTTCCCCTTCCCCTTTAGTTGATCCCTTTCTCTTTCCTCCCCAAAGAACTCATATACGGAACGAGGGCGACCCGTGGAAATACATCGGTTTCTTACTCGTGCAAAGGAACTCTTTCTTGGCAACTTGGACAACAACTAACGATGTTTGTCCCGGATATCACTAGGTAAATATGAATTTACAAAAGGCTTTATAAAGCTTTCGTCTCAATTCATATTTAGCCGTGAGCAATCTACGTTTGTCATCTCGTATATTTCTTTTGATGTATGTATTTTCTATTGGATTTTAGAAAGTATTGATCTTGGGCCAACAAATTTGGATGGTGTTGCTCAAAAAAATAATTTTTTTGGATGGTGTTGTTGAAGTTTATCTCTGTGATTTTTGCTTTTTTTGGTTGTTTGTGGTGGGTAATCAAACATTTCTCTAGTTGTTTGTGTTGATGGATCTTGATAGAGATGGATTTGGTGTGGTTTGATATTAGTGGTATTGCTTGCGGTGTGGAGATGACCGCGAGATGAAACTGATGTAGTGGTGGCGGTGGTAGTTTTGGGGTAAAAAAAATCTTTGGTTCCTCCTTCCCCCTTTCGTAGCGGGGTTTTGTGATGACTATTTGTAGTGGTGGTTACTAAATTTTGCTCTAGTTTTTTATGTTGATGGTTACCGATAGAGATGGACTTGGTATTGTGATAGTAGTGGTAATGCTTGTGGGGTGGAAGTTACCAACAGAGATGAATCTGATGTTCTGGCAATGGTAATAGGGGTGTAATCGAGCCGAGCCGAGCTTCGAGCATCACATGTTCGAGCTCGGCTCGACTCTTAAATAACTCTACTCGAGCTCGAGTTCGAGTTCGTCGAGTGTACAATATTAGAGCTCGAGCTCGACTCGAGCTCAAGCTAGAGCTCAGATTAGACATCTATGTTTTTATAAATTTGAGGGCTAATTTATAAATTTTAAAAAATTTATAAGGGAGAAAAATATAATAAATGCAAAGTTTCATATTTTATATATTATGCAATGGCCTTTGATATTTATCTAATTTTCAAAAAAGGTCCTCAATCAAAAGCGGGTGGCAGATCAATGCCGACCACTAGAGCCGGTGACGGTCCACTGCCTACAGTCACCACCGATGACTTTTTTGCTTTTAAATTACATCACTAGCCTCCTTTTTACGCATAGATTACAGATCTAAGTTCAGATTTTGACCAAAATAGATCAAATCGCATAGATCTTAAGAAGAAATAATGGTTGGGCAGACATTGACCACCGCTCAAAATATCTCCAATCAGAATAATTTTACACCAAAACAATTGAGACAATCTCTAGAACAAGATTCCACTAACAATCAGTTACAAACGAAATAAAAAATGCACAAATCAAAGCTTCAAAAATCTTACTTTTCAACACCACAAAATTACCACTAAAACAACATAAAAATCGCATCAATCATATTTTGCTTGTGTGTAAGTTTCCCCTATGTGTGTATGAGATCCAGTGTGTGTGTGTGTGTGATACCTTGGCATGGTGTGTGTGTGTGAACGCAGGTCATGGGTGAAGTTGCTTGGAGAACTAATGGCAACTGTTGTAGGTTGGAGGTGCTTGATGGTGAATGAAAGTTTGACACCGAAATTTGGAGGAATGTTGATAGCCAAGGATGTTGGTGAAAATACAAGTGGAGTGAAGTTTAAAAATGGTGAACTGAAAGATTGGATGATAAAGTGGCATTACTAGGAGAAGATGATGTTTTGAAAAGGACAACGCTTTGAAATGAATGAAGGCTGGCTAATGTTGTGTTTTTATATTTTTTTATTTTTTATATTCATACAATTTTACTAAATTATCCTCTACTATTCAAACTTGGTATGGGTACAAGTGTGTAATTTATCTAAAAAGCTTAAGTATTTTAGTAATTTTACACTAAAATAAATAATATATATATACACACACACTCAAATAGCTCGAGGAGTTATTCGAGTCTAATACTTAAGGTTCGAGCTCGACTTGGTGCTCGAGTCCAGTTGCTCGACCTCTACTCGAGCTCAGTCAACTCTAAGCTCGAGTCAAACCTTTGACCGACTTTCGCGAGCAGCTCTGTTTGTTTACACCCCTAGATGGCAGTGGCAGTTTTCGAATGAAAAAGCAATGCAAGTTTTTCTTTTTTTTTTTTGGGTTTTGTGGTAGTGGTGACAATTTAGGCATCGGTAGCAAAAAGGTAGTGGTTTAGGTGAAAATAAGAACATAATAAAAATAATTTTTTTGTAGTTAAAGGTTAATTTAGGATTTTCATTTGGACGTTGTTGGCTTTGTTACCCAAATAGTGAATAGAAGGGAGGCAAATTAATTTTTGAAATTTGAGGAGTACTAAGTGTAATTGTCAGAAACTTTAGGTTTGTGTAATTATCCCATAAATAAAACTAGCTTCATTTGAATATTACAAGATAATCGCTTCCCTTAAAACAAGTTATTCATTGCGGTTAACTAAAATTCCATCACAAGGATACATCTCTATTGAAAGTTGCCATGCAGTCGAAATGCAATTTCAACTTATAATTTATCTCCACCTTCACATTTAACAGTGGATCAAACTTGCATTTGATCTTCGTCTTGTTTAGCCAAAAAAAAAAAAGAATATTTAACACATATTAGTACAAATGAAAAAAATACGGGTTACAAAATAAACACATCCTATATAGACAAAAATTCATGGTACAATTATATTTACCTCAACTAAGAAGTACTTAGATTTTTTACTTTTCTAAATTGAATCAATCACTCTATTTAACCTTTTGATGTGTATAAAGCTGTTATCAGAACCTAGCTATTTGCGAACACAACTCAGTTCGACTCGTGAAAACTCGAATTTGACTAGTTTGTATAGCTAAACGAGCAAGCTCGAACAAGAAATTGAGCTCATTTGTTAAACGAGCAAACATGAGCCTTGTTTGTAATCACTCATTTGTGTTCATGAACACGGAGCAATAATGTCTTTTTACTCCTATTCTCCGTACCTTAATTCCGTAATTGACTGATTGTGTTCACGAACACTCTTTTCACTCGTTTGTGTTAAACGAGCCAAACTCATACAAGCTCGGTTCGTTGGTGTTAAACGAGCCAAGCTCATTCGAGCTCGTTCTGCTAGTGTTAAATGAGCCGAGCTCGAGTTCGAGGTCAAGCTTCCCATTCTTTTAATAAGTCGAGCTTGAAAAACAAAAATTTGGCTTTGAGCCAAGTTTGTTCATTTATTAAACGAGCACGAGTTCAAACACCAAATTCTTGGCTTAGCTTGGTTCGAATAACACCTCTAGACGCGTAAGAAACAATGATGATAAAAGCTACTGAATAAAATTCAACAGCCTCACCAAATGACCTTATCAAAATTTGACTCTAATGAGTTCTAAATTAAATTATTAAACTTTTGGGTCTTGGTTCTGGCAAGGATTCTACTTTTGAAAAGTAATTATATTTTCAAACTCTAGCTTCCATATTTTTGTTAGATAGTTATTTCCATGAAAGTAAAATGATTCTTGAAATAAGGAAAATAGTAATAAATAGTAGAATTCTAAATCCTAATATTTTGTAACTAGTATTCTAGTTACTTCCTCCGGAAATTTAAACAAAACCATGATCAAGACAATTGAACCCACTCTAAATCAAACTCAGAATTTAAATTGAACCCGTCCATCTCGAACTCCTAATTTAATTCCGCAATTAAAAACTACCCAACTCTAACCTTATTCCTATATTCTAATCACCCTTTGCATCTTTAACTCCACTGATTTCTTCTCAATTCATTCTTAGATTTCGTGCTATATGCAGAAGATGAAAAGCTTTCCTTCCTCGATATTTCTTATTTCTAACTTTAGGATTATCCTTGATTGTCTATTTTATTCTTATTTTTTTCCATCTAAATTTATTGAAATTCATATGAATATGTTAGGTTTTCAAATATATCGTCTTACTAGTCTTTCCTTTAGGTCCATACAATTATGATATTCGAATTAAAAATGCATCAATGACCTACATGCGTTTTTCTAATTTCTTTTCTTCTTCTACTGCATATATCTAATTTTGGCGATTTGTGATTAATTAAACAAATTATGAAATTTCATCACTCTCCTTCTTATGGAATTTTAAACAATTCACTCAAATAGAATTGACAAGAAAATTATCTATTTGTTGTATAGTATATGAAATCATTGAAAGATGCTTTCTTAGCTGATATGCCTCCAGTAGATTGCAAAGAGTTCTTGTTATCTTTTTTGTTTTTTTTTTCAGAAATTCCATCAAAGATGATACAGTTTTAAATAATTTCACTAATGTTCAAAAAAACAAGTAAAGTGAATTGATGACTATTAAATTTTTTAATACCTGAAAATTATAATTTTTGTCATTTATGTATGACAATTTTATTTCTCAAAATTATAACTTTTTATATTTACTTTTGAGAGTAGTTAAGGAAAGATTGAATGAAAATCATCCCATAGAATATGCCAATGTTTTTTTTTTTTTAAATGAAGAGTGCTTAAGCTATTGCCATATTTAGATTTCTAGTTATTCTTGCATCAGAAAAATAAACTTATAGTATAAATTTTTGTGGAGTTTTTTTTTTTTTGAAAATATAGTCAAAATCTGATACAATATCTTGAACCAAATGTTTAAATAAAAATATTCTTGCATCACATCATGCAGAATTAAATTCCTAAATTCTTAGAAGATAAATTTTAGTTTGGATGTTCCATTAAAACAAACTTGATTGTCCAACCATTCGGTCAATAACTAACAATGGATTTGAAAATTATTGATTCGGTCAATAACTAACCATTCGATCAATAACTATTGAACACTTGAAGGAATTGTCTTACCATAGGATCCCTGTCAAATCAACAATTGATTTTTTGCAATTGTTCGTCTAGATTTTATATGGATCACTAAAGCAGCACATTGTTCTTTAGCAAGTTCTTCAGCGCATGGTGATTGCATAGTTCTTAAGCGAGTTGGCATGGCCTCATTTCTAACTTGAAATTCCAAGTCTTCTCTCATACAAATGAGACCAATTAGAAGCTTCATTTATACCATATAAGTAACAAAGTAAGCAAATTGAACGCGAACATGAACATGAAAAGAAAATGGAATCTTTTGCCATAGGAAAATCAAAGATCTTCATGTTCATTTTGGTCCTACTTTTCCCGTCATTTTGCCTCAAAGGTGGCGCTTCAGCTTCTGCTGAAGAGGCTGCTGCTCTTTTGAAATGGAAATCCAGTGTTAAAAACCACAACAATAGCTTGCTTGCTTCATTGAATTTTCAGCTCACAAATCCCAAAAATTCTTCTTACCTTCCATGCGTCTAGGCTGTGTTACTTGCATTGATGGAACTGTCAATGGGTTGAACCTCACAAATTCAAGTATCAAAGGTGGCCTCTACAACTTCCCATTTTCATCCCTCTCAAATCTTGAATATTTGGATTTGAGCATGAATGAACTTTTTGGAGCCATACCTCCTCAGATAAGCAATTCCTCCAAGCTCATTTATCTTGATCTATCATCCAATCAATTGTCACAGAAGATCCCACATGAGATTGGGCTGTTAACAAATCTCCAGCTCCTTGATATAAGCAAGAACTATTTAAATGGCTCAATTCCTATAGAGATAGGACAATTAAGGCGTCTTAGCTACCTTTCATTGTCTACAAACCATATCAATGGTCCTATTCCTAGTTCATTTGGCAACTTGAAAGACTTTTCTTACTTATCTCTCTATGATAACCAACTTTCAGGTCCCATCCCCCAGAAATAGGAACTCTTTACAATCTTGTTAAAATTTTTCTAGGAGGATAACCGTTTAACAGGTCATATTCCCCCCACTCTTGGTAACCTCAATAGGCTAGTGAAGTTATTCCTTTCCAACAATCACCTATCTGGTCCCATTCCCCCGGAGATAGGGAATTTGACATCACTTCAATTTCTCCAATTAGATGGAAACAATCTTACTGGCTCAATCCCGAAATCACTTGGCAATTTAACCAATTGGCCCTTTTGATTCTCTATGACAATCAACTTTCTGGTTCAATTCCAGAGGAGTTGGGTGATTTGAAGTTCCTTACCCAAATGGAATTAGGTGAGAACAGACTTACTGGTTCCATTCCCTGCTTCACTGGGTAAGTTGAGTAACTTGACATTTCTGTTTCTCCGACAAAACTATTTGTCCTGAATCGATTCCACAAGAACTTGGAAAATTGCCCAAGTTGCTTGCTTTGGAATTGGATGACAATCAGTTGTCTAGGTCAATTGCCAGATACTACTATGTCAAAATGGAGCACTTACAAAACATCACTGTAAGTGACAAACATGCTTATAGGTCCAATTCCTAGAAGCTTGAAAAATTGCTCAAGCTTAGTTAGGGCTCGTTTAGTAGGAACCATCTCCAAGGAAAGTTGTCAGACATGTTTGGCAACTACCATTCCTTAGACTTTATGGATCTTAGCGGCAATGAATTCTCTGGTGAGTCCCTAGCAACTGGGCTAGATGCAAAAATTTGACAACCTTGATGATTGCAAACAACAACATCACGGGTGGTATACCTCCAGAAATTGGAAAATTGACTCAATTACAGTTGCTTGATCTTTCTTCCAATAACTTAACTGGAGAGGTACCAAGAAAAATCAGGAAGTTAACTTCGATGCTAAAGTTAGATTTACATGACAGCCTACTTGTTGGAGGTATACCCCAAGAGTTGGAAATGTTAACTAAACTCCTTTATCTTGACCTGTCCTCAAACTCCATGAATGGATCTATATCTATTCCAGGAAATTTAGGATATTGCCAACCCATCTTTCACCTAAACTTGAGCAACAATATTTTAGGCCAGAAGATTCCACTTCAGATGGGTCAGTTAACTCACCTTTCTCACTTGGATTTGAGTCACAATTTCTTTACAGAGGGAGATACCATATGAAATTAGCAAATTGACGAGTCTAGAAATATCTGATCTCTCCCACAATAACCTCTCTGGTTTCATCCCCAAGGCTTTGGCAGATATGCCTGATTCAATTCATATTGACATATCTTTCAACAATTTAGAAGGTCCAATTCCATATGAAGAGCCTTTGCAAATGTCACTTTTGAACAGTTAAAGGGAAATAAAGGCTTGTGTGGCAATATTACTGGGTTACAAGCTTGTCAAAGTGCCTCAGTTTGTTGGAAACAATGTAAAGGAGAAAAGGAAGAAACTAGGTTCTCATAATCGTTCTTCTCTTTCTGGGACTACTCATATCTGTTTGTGCGTTAATTGGAGTTCTCAAAATGTACTAGGCAAAGGAAAAGATGTGCAAAAATGGAAGACAGTTGATGCAAAGAATGGCGATCTATTCTCCATATCCACGTATGATGGCAAGGCAATGTACAGAGAAATATTGAAAGCCACTGAAGAGTTTAATGAAATATTTTGCATTGGGAAAGGAGGTTATGGAAGTGTTTACAAAGCAAATCTTCCAAATGCAAACATGGTAGCTAGTAAAGAAACTTCATCATGACTTGTCCGAAATGGCAGATCATAGTAATTTCATGAATGAAATAAGTGTCTTGACAAAAATCAAGCATCGAAACATTGTGAAACTCTATGGTTTTTGCTCAAGTGCTCAATATTCATTTCTGGTTTACGAGTACCTCAAACGAGGTAGCTTGGCCAAAATGTTAAGCATAGAAGACGAAAGCTAAGGGATTGAATTGGGAAAAGAGGGATCAATATCATTAATAGGTGTGGCTTATGCTTTATCTTATATGCATCATGATTGTTCATCTGCCAATAGTTCATCGGGATATATCCGAGTAAGAATATCTTGCTTGATGATGAATACGAGGCTTATGTTTCTGATTTTGGCACTGCTAAGCTTCTTAGAAAGGACTCTATCTAATTGGAGCGCACTTGCAGGCACATATGGATATGTTGCGCCAGGTAATATTTTTTCTTTTTGGTCTACTTCAAGATAATTAAATATAGGTTATCCTAAAATTGATTTTTGTTGCAGAATTTGCCTACACAATGAAAGTAACAGAAAAGTGTGATGTTTATAGCTTTGGAGTGTTGATATTTGAAGTAATAAAAGGGAAGCATCCTGGTGAATTAATTGCTGATCTAATGCATGCAACACCTGGAAACACAAATCTGAAAGGCTGCCTAGACGAAAGACTGCTGTATCCCAGTCAAGAAGTTGAAAGCATTCTCATATTCGTCCTCAAGCTAGCAAGAGCATGTTTACATGCTGACCCACAGTCTAGGCCGTCTATGCTCAATATTTCTAGGTCATTATCCGTTGCCATGCGATCCCACCAATATCTTGGTTTGTAAATATGGTCCTATAAAAGATTAAAATAAACTAATATTTCATGCACTCATAATGATATGCAATTTACATTTATGATCTGCATTATGTGCTACCTCATTAATGAATCTATTGTATTCAAGTTACTTACATTAATGCAAAGCCTTTTTACATTTTATAAATTATTTTTTGTCATCTCCATGGCCGCCCGTGGCCTTCCTAACACACTCTGTTTCTATCTTCAAGTCTCGAGAATTCAAAATTGATATTGCTCTTTTGCAATTAGAAGGCCTTTTAACAAAATTGCAACTACAAGAAGATATTTCTTTTTTGAAGGTGTTATTTTGGTCAATACGACATATGCCATCAGTAGAATCATGTAGACATATTTCGCACATTATTCTAACCGTCATTTTTCAAATTCTTTCATGGGGTTTGGCACTTATTTCCTTTTTTTTTTTTTTTTTTTGAAGTTAAGAGTTTCTTTTCCATCAATATGTAATTTGATTTGGTAGTTAGTTTTTTTCTTTTACAAAGGGGACTAGTGGGTTTTGCAGCCTACTAAAGTTTTAATAATGCCTTTCGACCCATAATAAGGTTTGGAAATTTTTCATAATATATTCTTCTCTCGCCCCTCCTAAGATTATGATAAAATACCATTGTCTTCCCATTCCAAAGGAAAGTTTTATCTTGTTTTAAAAGTTCTAGATTTTTCATAACTTACTTCTTATTGTGAATATTTTATTTAGAATCTCGATACTACTCTTTGAGAAGTTTCTTTATAAAAATCTGTAAGCAGTTAAATTGCATTCATATTCATTCATATTTGGGTATGTATTTTATTTTCAACTATAAAATATCCACGTTAAGCACTTGGTTCTACTTTCTCTTTCGTATATTGCTTTATAATAACTAAATATTATAAGCATTTAGACATTCTCTCATAAAATAAACATATGTAGTACTCTAGGAACCTCACTTTACCTAGCTAAAATCAATAATTAACAATGCAATTATTTGGTGCTGCGTTTTAACACACACAACAGATGTAGCTATACACAAAGCATATTATAAAGAAAAATACGTGAACTATTTTCTGTAAAATCACTTATTCTTTAGATTCAAGAAAGCCACCAAACTGTAAAAAGGGAAAAGAAAAATGAAAACTTAACTGAGAGTTAAACTAAAGACCTCTCGATTGTTTGACTAATATCTCTACCAACTTGAGTTTTTAAAACGTAATAGTATGTATATAAACTTTTATCTCTCCTTACTTTCCCTTGAAACCCATTAAGGTATCCTAAAAAATTCTGAAAAAAAAAAACTACTATCCAAATATTATATAAACATTCAGCCCCAAACCAAAATGATTTTATATAAAACATCCATCTGTTACTTGTGAATAGCAAGGCAGAAGGAAAGCAGCTAAAAATGCCCACAAGCAAAGCAGTTAAAAAAAAACCCACAAAAAAAATCAAAAAAACAATACCTGACAGGAAATAGATATAGATTCAGCTCCAAAAGAATATGTTTGTAGAAATTTAGACACTTTTTTCTGGTGCATCTGTTGAAAAGTCGGATTTTAGAAAGCTCACTGAATCGGGTTTTCAAAATTAAACAAATTTCTTACATTAGGGAAGAGTTGGGCGTCTGATCTAATTGCAAAAATGGTAATGGGCTTGTACTAATTAGTCCCCGTTATTTTAGACAAAAGTGTATTTCGGTCCCATATATTTCAATAGAAATAATGTACTCCCTCTGTTGCATTATATTGGTCATGTTTCTTATCTTTTTATTGTCCCAAATTGTTTGTAAGTGGGCGGACAATACTAGCCAAGCATAATTCTAACAACTAGGTGCCGGTAGACTTCTCAATGGGAGACTAGACCATATTGCTGATCCAAATGAGAAGAGACTGGTGTTAACGACTTTCATTTCACACAGCTTTGTCACTCACAACTTTATTCTGGTTACGATGACTTTGTAGATCTGCCCTTTAGGATTGGAAAACCCAACCGAACCAACAGTCCAAAGCGGTTGCTCATTCTTAGTAACACTTTATGTGATCGCTTATGACTCGTCCCTACCGCTAACCCACACCCAAGGACAACATCAAAAAATATGTAGAAGAAATAACGCAAGGTTTATTCTGAGGGGTGAAAATATAAAGAAGTATAATAAAATTTTATATATAAAATATTATTCTAATTTATATATTTCGTGTATAATAATAAGACTTTTAATATGCAATCAAAGCATATAAGCAGTTATATATTTAAAGTCCGAGATGATAAATAGTATCAATACATTGCTTTAGTAATATATATTATTATAGTGTTCTATTCAGTCACAGGGTTTTAGTATAAAGCCTTTATTTCATGTTTTGCTTGTAGCCTCAACTTATTTTTTTAGAATAAGAAAATTCGTTTACTTTCCTATTCTTTTTCCTTGTGGTTTCTTATCTAAATTCTAGTATGTTTTCTCTATCTAATTGATTTCTGTCTATCAATATAAGGTTAATAGGTGGAAATTAGGAAAAATGTACTATGTATTCTAGAAAATTTCCTTTCACATGTCATAACTTTCCTCATTTTTCTTCTTTTTAAAATTAGTCCAACTTATGTTGTGTTCTTCTATTTTTGTTCTCACCAGAGTAACATTCCTCTTAAATGCGTATTAAAATGCACCACAGTCTAATTTTCCAAGGCAGGACAAATTATCCTCTGTAAGTTGGAAAAAAAAAAAAAGGAGATAAGAAGTTATTCTTTTTTTTTTTAGCGTTTGTTCTATGACGAACTCAACTAACACCCAACTCCCTAACTTAGAATTCTGACTTTGTCCCCTAAATTTTAATTTTGGATAGATTGCACCTTCAATTGTTCAAAACATTCCATTTAAGTACAATCGTTAACGGCATCAACCAAACTATTGAAACTTTGGCTCGTGTGTGCAATGTTCTTTTCAGTTATGTATGTATGTATGTGCATGTGTGTGTGTGTCTGTGATGATTGTATTTACGAGGCCAAGATATGTTTGTGTGTTGTGTAGACACATATATTTACACATATGGAGATACTTATGCAATTTATGTTATCTCGGCCTCAAAAATACAACCGTAAAAAGTGTTTGCATAACTTCCTAGTCTGTCTGTGAGTGCAAACACCTGTAAGGAAAACAAATTTAAATGTGGCATGAGCTTTCACTCACTGAGGTCTCTTTATGAAATCAACTAATGATGATTAAAAGGTATAGTTATATTAAACAAGTCAAGTTGATGACTATTAAATGGTATAGTTATATTAAACAAGTAAAATCATTCACAATGAACACCTAGCATTTAATTACAATAATTCAAGTGCATATACACAACGATGGATACAGATGGACTTCATCAGAAACCTTTGAATTTCATGTCTCAAACATGTCAGGTCACCAACAGCACCTATCTCCCAGTCAAACACACCATAATAAATTTGCCAAAACTCGCCATAATAAACTTGCCAAAACGAACACTCTAAAACAGGCCAAGCGGCCATGTCACGCCAAGGGTAAAACTCGGGTATACTGTAATAAACACTTCACACACTTCCAAGCTTACAAATCTCTCGTCGAACCAATGTTTTTAAAACCGGACTGGATCGGTCGGTTCGACCAATTGAACAGCGAACCGGCCATGTGTCCGGTTCGATTCTATGCAATTTACTGTAGAACTTGAAAATCGTGACGAACCGGATTGAACCGGCAAATCGGTATTGAACCGGTGAACCTGCGAGCCGCCGGTTTTTGACTTTGACCTTGACTTTAGCCTTTTTTTCCCCAAAAAAGTTACTGTAGCGCTGGTGGGAGGTCTCGAACTTGAGACCTCCCACCAAGCCTTCCAAGAGTGAAACCATCAAGCCACCATCCAAGTTGTTGCTTTCTAATGTTGCAAATATTTTATTTATTCTTTCTTTAGTTTTTCCTTTAATCATTTTAATAAATTAATTGATTATTACATTTTTAGTTTCTTTATTTCCTTTTGATAAAATTAATCTCATTCTTACTTTTTTAATTTCTTTATTTTCAGTTAATCACATTTATTGAATTTAATTGATTCTTACTTTTTTGGTTTCTTTTTTTTTAAATCATGTTTAATGAAATTAATTAATTCTTACCCTTTTATCTTGGCATGCAAATTCATTATGTTAAAGAAATCTTAGATTTACTTTAAACAAAAACTCTCCCATTAAGATTAGTCTTTTATCTAAATTATTTAATTATTCATTTATATGCCTAAAACATTCTCCTAATTAAAAGTTTAAATTGGTATTTTTGTAAGGTATTTGTGTAAATTTTTTAATTATGGCTAATCATTATTCAATAATAAGCACCTATGACATTTTGAAAGTAAGTGGATCGAAAGTTATTTTCTTTATTAAAAAATTAAAAATCAGTTCAGATTATTAAAATCATATTTTTCTATGCAATATATTGATTCCAATTATTATAGCATCACATATCTACCTTTTCTTGACATACTAAAAGAAAATGTGTAAATTAAACATAAGTGATTAAATTAAGAACTAATAAGCAAATAGATTTACTTGTTAGTTTTATTTTTAAGACTATTATACAAAGTCAAATTGACTCACTCAATAGTCCAATACGTCAAAAATAAAATTTCTTTTGGAGAGAATACGTCTAAAGTTAAAGCCTGAGAACCAATTTTAAATAAAGTTTAAGCTCTTTTAAGAAATTCTTGATTCGTACAAAATTGTTAGAAATTACCTCTCGTTAGATGTTGTAACAAAAAATGTAAAAAACTAAAAAATTTAAAAACTAAATAGATCTAAACTAATAGTAAGATAATCAAATTGAAATTTGAAAATAATTTGATATGTGAACCTACCTTAAAAAATAGGGCAAAAGAAATTTTTTTATTTAAAAAAAATACATTTACTCGAACCGCCCTATATACAAAGTTAATTGTATTATTTGGTACTAAAAATAAATTTGAATTTTATATTGAAAAATAAGTCTTGACAGTATTAAAAAAGTAGAGAATGTGAAAGCAAGCAACAAATATGATTTAAAAATTTAGAATATTCAAAATTGTAATTTAAAATATTTAAAAATATAATAACATACTTTAATGGTAAATTTTATAGTTATTATATATTTTTATACTTGTAATGCTATTTTCTTTGTTAATTTAATTGTTATAGACATAGAATATTTCATAAATTTTTTACCAAATATAATAAATTCATTAACTTGTGAATTTGAATATAATAAATTTATTAATTTGTATAGTTGAATATAATAATTTATTAATTTGTATAGTTGAATATAATAAATTTATTAATTTGTATAGTTGAATATATTTAAACAATTAATGGGTTGACTAGTTCAACAGGGTGATGTATATCTAGTATTTGTTTTATATTATACATTAAATTAAATTAAAAAAGAAAAAATCATTGAACCCCGATCGGACCAGTCCGACCGGTCCGACCTTGAACCCCTCCCCCCTCCGGTTCATTAACCAGGTCCGATTTTTAAAACATTGCTGTCAAACAAGGGAATAGTGGAGCCAAGGTGCTAGATTTCCTAGACCAAGCCCGACATTGGTTTGGTAAAACTAACTCACACGTGGCATGGGTCCAGACCTCCCTGACACGATAAAGTACATAACCGGATTTACAAGCATGCAAAAGTATTGCGTACCAAATTAAAAGTGAAATAAAACTTCATCAGTCTAGTAAAGAATTTTAAGGCAATTTTATCAAGCCAATCATATTTTCTCTACGAGGTATCACACAACTAAAAACAATAATTTATAAATTTGAAAACAAGTTTACGGACACTCACTGACTATATACTAAATCTCATCAAATTTCTTCCACTTTCTTAGGTTCAACTATCAAAAGTATCTTTTTATTGCATACAAAATAGTCAATACATAAATTAAAATTAATTTAATACTGCAATAAAATTAAAATTTTAAAATAAACTCTATTTGATTCTACTTGGATACTATTTGTCATGTATGCTTTTAACTTATTCTGAATCTTGGGCATTTGGTGATAGTAGCATTCATCTAAACTAGCATAACTCAAGCTATTTGCATAAAAAAATTATGAAATTGATACCTTTGGAAACTACATTTCTAACCTTAAGTTGTGCAGAATTCAAATTCCAGTCAAGTTGTTAGATTTTCTTCGTTCTATACACAATGAAATAGGTCAAGAATTTACACTGTTCTTTGAGTCTAGTTTTCAACGCAACCGATGGCGCTTTGCTCTTACCTTTCACATCAAGTTATGCTCAATTTCTCAAAGTGCGCAAAGCTGACTGTTTAATCGAGTTCACTCATGTTCAATCTTTCTTAGCTATGAATTTGATGCGTGTAGAATTGTGAACGGCCAAGAACTCTTGAAAAACAGGTATGCAACTCGTTGAATTCAATACCAATAATGGTGTGTAAACCAAGGTAACCTTGACGTGGAGCTATTAATTAGACCCATTAGGAGCAAACTAGACCTCAACCCAATTATTTGGGAAGCAACCTAAAAAACGACACTAAGAGACCTTGATCAAAATAAGAAAGAATAACTCTAAGCTAGTTGAATGGCCAGCATGGAATCACTCCAATAAAATCAAAAGTTGGTTCCAATCCAAGTGCCCAAGACAAATCTTAAGAGAAAATTCAATTTTATTTATGACAAAAAACATGCAAAATTCATAACACACTTTTGGCCTATTAATATGTTTACAAAAGTCACCTAAAAACATGTTAGAATAATCTAGAAAATTAACTTACGTTGTATCCTAGCATAATAGGTAATTACTTAAGTATTACAACTTGCAAATTACTCTTAAGAAACTAATTTGAGCTTAAATTGACAAATTAGACTCCATGGACTTCAACATAAAAGCCTTCTGTAGTTTGAGCCTCTTGAATGGCTCTAATAGGCCTCCTTGAAAATATGTTTAACCCAAAACCAGCAAGCCAACTTATGATCCAAATATTCCCATGACCCATCTTTGAATATGGACCTAATCTGCATCCAATGAATCCATTTGTCTAAACCTCCATAATTCCTCTTAGTCCTTCTGAACATATTGGACTTAAAGTCTTCTTTGTATTTATACTTGATCCAAAACTAATATGAAATCTTTAAGTCCAAGGATCTAACTTGATCTACGATTCTTATAGCTTGAATCTCATGAGCTGCCTTAAGAGAATCATCCAAATCATACATGAAGACTTGAATAAAGTCTTCAATACAGCTCCTCTCAAAATCAGCAAGTATATCAACATGAAGGGCAACTTGATTCCTATCAGAATTCCTCTAGTTTCTATTTGATTTCACTTCCAAATTAGCATGTATAAGGTTGTCACTTGTTTGTTATTTTCTACGGTAGCTTATTAACACATACAAGTAACCAAGAAACCAAGAAAATTACCTTCAGCTTCCTCAAAGCCTCAAGTTTCTTCCCAATTTTCCAATTTATATCCAAATTTCTTTTTGAGTTCTCTCCCTTGGCCCGCCAAATTCTTTCTCCATTTTCTTTTGTTTTCCTTACTTAAACACAATATAAACATTAGTTAGGGTTACGATGCTCGCTTCACCAGCCTGTTTCACCTTCCATTTCTTAAGAAATGACAACTCGCGCTACATCTCCCTATCTCAATTTTCAGCTCAAGTATTCTTACTTCCCTTCGTCTATCTACCGGGCCTCCCAGGCTTTCATTTTTTTTTTTTTGTTTAAGTATTTATAACTTAATTGACAAAGCTTGTTAAGTGCCTAACCCCATACTATAATATGACACATGTGCATATATATACATGGTTTGTAATGAGTGTGCGAAATGTGATCTATTTTGTTTTGAGGAGCTAAAGATTAGTGTATCAATATCTATCTAACCCTAGTTTAATCCTTAACACTATTATATATTTATTTACTCCTACATTCTTTTCAACACCAATAAATAAATAAATGAACAAATAAAATTTGAGAAATTATATGCGTGCCTTCACAATTGTCTGGGCTTTCTATCATGGATCTGGTCAATATGAACCCAATAATCCAAATGTGAGCCAACAAGGCCACTGAGTTTATTGGCTCAAAACTGGATCATTGGATCCACATGAACCCGATCCATTTGAAAAAAAAAATCTCAATCCTCCCTATTTCATTCTCGAAATTCTCACTTGGGCATGTGAATAGTTCGAAGCATTTCCTTTGCATTTCATTCTGGGCTTCCGTGTTGCTTCTTTGACGTCATGATGTCTCTGAAGAGCTTGGCCTAATTAGTGACTTTTCTACATTGGAATAAAGTAATATTTTGTTTTGATTCCGTCAAAATGATATTGCTTAGGCCCGCATTCCATTTTTGAGGATTTTCTTCCCTAGAAAGTCAAATACATGTTTATTGTACCAAAGGTTGGGATTTAGTTCTACAGTTTATGGTGTTAATAATGTGTTAGTGTATTATATCCCAATTGTCAATATCCTTCACTCGCTCTGATTAGTGACTCTTCTACACTGGAATACAGTAATATTTTGTTTTGATTCCGTCAAAGTGAAACTGATTGTCAATAGAACTTGTTCTGATTAGTTTGCACAAGTCCAAGGAAATCAGCATATAGTGGATTTCAATCAATTGTAGTGGATCTTGTATGTTTTCCGCTAACTGTTTAACCTATCACTTTCTATTCCTTTCTGTAACTATCTGCAATTAATCAAACGAGGACTTCCAGTTGGCACGAAAGAAGTGCAAATTTTTTCTCCATATTCAATTGCACATCTGATTAGTTAAATATGCCATAATTATCCTAATAAAAATTTCCAAGAAGTATCATTTACAAATTTCCTCATGAAAAAAAACAATTCTTTTTATCTTCTACTAAGTTATTTTAGGTATTATTATTCAACAAAAACTTTTCCAATAATCACTATTTTTAAAAGAAAAAATACTTAACTGTGTGTTGTTCGGGTTGCCACTGATAATAATTGGCAGTCTAAATATCAAAATATAATTGATGCCAAAATTTTAATTGCTGCAATTCTTTTTATACTTTGTTTTCTAAAATAAAAAATTTGAAAGTATTTTGTTTAAGAACTATTGCTCTCACTAAATTCCCAAAATTTGTATATGGTCAAGTGGAAATTAGGGGGAAAAAATTACATGCCTTGAAACTTTCCTTTCTCGTTTATTAACTTTCCTCATTTTTTTTAAAATTTTTCCTACTTCCGTTGGGTTCCTCATTTTTTGTTCACACCAAACAAATAAGCCTCTTCAATGCTTATAAAAAGGCATCTGTTTAATTCTCCAAAGGCGGGGCAAATTATCATTATCCTCTATAAATTGAAAAAAGAAGCCCTAACACATTTTTTTTCAGCATTAATTCTCTTTAAATAGATAATATATTTGGAGAATTGAAAGATACGTAGCATTGACTTTTAGACGAATCATCATTAATTGTTTAATTTGGTGAAAATGCTGGAATTTATTTGCTGCAATTTACTTTTTCTTAAATTATATATTCTAACACTCTTACTATTGAGTATAAGAAAGCTGTCTACATAGACACTGACATTTACGATGAGTTTCAAAATTTTAAGAGTGTGATAGATTCCCAAATTCGAAGCGTATCTAAAGGTGAAGATTTGGTAAATGCACGTATTCGAGAAAATTCCCCTACTTGTTTTGTCCCGACTTTCCTTATTATCGTCTCTTGTTTGGCAGACTTCGCCAGTTGTCATTTCTTTGTTTTCTTCTCCCCGAGCCAAGATTCCCCAAAAATTCATGTAAAAGGACCCAGCGTTTATTTGTTAAAGGTGGGGCAGATTATCGTTATCATCGATAAAATTCAATAAAAATTCATAATCGTAGCTAACGTGTGATATAAGGCTCTCATAGTTGACCATTTTTGTATTTTTCTTCTGGCCAAACTAATAATGATGTGGAACAAGTAGCAAATGAATATTTAGAGAAATTGGAGCATGAAAAGAGGAAGAAGAAGGTTAGTGGAAAATAGTATAATTGTTCAATTGGAGTTGAGAATCAGAAGACTTTCTGAGATAGAGCGTGCCCATGTTTTATGTCGATTTCTGTTGCCAATGGTTCAGAAGACTTTATTCGATAGAGCGTGCCCACGCCTTATATCGATGTCTGTTGCCAGTTGACCAGAAGACTTCTTTCAATACAGCGTGCCCACGCCTTATGTCAAGAAGTCTTCTGCCAAAATACGAAATTTACGATTTTCTGCAATTTTTCTTATTTTTCTGTTATTTTTTTTTCTTTTGTCTTAGGAAACTAATGTAGCCTATAAATAGGCATATCCTAGGGTTTCTTTAACATTCTTTTATTAACTTATTCATAATAAATTTGATTTTTACCAATTTCTCTCAAGTTTCTTGAGATTTTAAGGTTCTATCGAATCTTTTCGGAGTTAGATCGTAAATCTTTCTCTTTGTTCTTCGGGAATCATTCGTGAAACAATCCCTTAAATCATGCTTCCGCGTCAGTTGGTATCAGAGCGGGTTTCTCCTGTTCTTAAATTATTCCAATGGCCGGCAACAAATCCGGAGACGGAACTTCTGCCCCAAAGAACGACCTTCAGATTCAAAACGATCGCATGGACCGCATAGAGCAGGCGCAAAACGAACAACGAGTTCTGGTAGAGCATATGCAGATAAGTATAAATCAAATTATATAGCGTTTGGATCGGATGGGAGTTGAGAGACAGAATAGACAAGGAGAGCGGGACGAGAGAGTGCCTCTTGACCATCCATTGGTCATTAATGAGCAGCGAATAATTCCTCCTAGGGACCAAACCTATGAGGATTATTCGTCTAACAACGAAACATTGGTGGGATTTGGCCGTGAAGGCTCTACTCGAAGGGGTTTTCAACGTCGAGATCCTGAGGAATTCAAATTGAAGGTAGATGTGCCTTCTTTCAATGGCAACTTGGGTATAGAGGACTTCTTGGATTGGATTGCTGAGATTGAGAGGTTCTTTGAGTACATAGAGATCCCTGAAGATCGACAAGTCAAACTTGTGGCTTATATGTTGAAGGGAGGAGCATCGTCTTGGTGGGAGTAATTGCAAAATCAAAGACGTCGTCAAAGGAAGCAGCCTGTGAGGGCATGGTTGAAGATGAAGCGACGTCTTATGACCAGATTTTTGCCTCCTGATTATGAGTAGTATTTATTCTCCCAATTTCAACATTGTGTCCAGTGAAGTCGTACTGTTCATGAATACCATGCAGAATTTCTGCACTTGTTATCTCGTAATAACGTAATAGAGACTGAGGGACAACTTGTTTCAAGGTTTCTTGATGGTTTGAGCTTGAATGTGCGTGATAAAATTGGTATTCAACCAATTCTTACTTTGACAGATGCTCATAATTTAGCATTGAGGGTAGAGATATATTTGGCGAGAAAAAGAAATACCCGTAGTGATGGAGCACAAAGGAATTTTGACTCAATCAAATCTACTGCTAAAGATAGTCAAATAGATATGCAAGAAACTCGGTGTGCCAGATACCGTGAGAACAAGGGACCAGTGATAGATGAACAAGTAGTTCTCAAGAAGGCCAATGCGAGGCAGCCACAACCTACTAACACGAAAGCCCCTAATCCTTATGTAAAATTTATGGGGGATAAGTATAATAGATGTGATAAACCAGGGCACTATTCTAATAATTGTCCTAACCGTCGACAGGTTAATTTGGTAGAGCATGAGGTAGATGATGATGATGAGGTCGAGGATTATATCTGTGGGGCTGAATCTGGAGAATATGAAGGAGAGAAATTTGAGCCTACTACATTTGTGGTACGGAAGTTGCTGCTGTCACCTAAAAAGGAAGAGAAGACTCAACGACACAAACTCTTTCGAACCAGGTATCAAGTTTCTAATAAACTTCTTAATTTAATTATCGATAGTGGTAGTTCTGAAAATATTATTTCAAGGCAGCTTGTGGAGAAATTAAAATTACCTGTTAAAAAACACCCTAAACCTTATACAATTGGTTGGATTAAAGAAATAGAGTCAGTTAGGGTGATAGACCGTTGAAGGGTACCTTTTACTATTGACAAGTATTCTGATGAGGTTATGTGTGATATTGTGGATATGGATGCTTGTCATATGTTGTTAGGGCGACCTTGGCAGTATGATGTAGATGCCATCTTATGTGTAGAGATAATGTCTACAAGTTTAAGAAAGATGGTAAGAGGATCACTTTGGTTCCGATGGCACCAAATGATCTCTCAAAGGTTGTAAATAGACCTAGTAGTAACGGAGATGTGTTTACTATTACTGGGTCTAGATCTGGATCAGAATTTATTGCAAGTATTAAAGAGTCACAAGAGTTACTAGCTGTGGTGGTGAAAGGATTTCATATGGCTGAGTCCAAGTCAGAGATTCCGGTGAAGGTTCGTGAGGTGCTGAATGAATTTGAGGACGTTATGCCTGATGAACTTCCAGTTGGGCTACCTCCCATGAGAGAAATCCAACATGCTATTGATTTAGTTCCTGGAGCAAGTTTGCCTAACTTGCCACATTACTGGATGAATCCCAAAGAAAGTGAGATCTTGCAGCAGATGGTAGATGAATTGTTAGAAAAGGGGTCCATTCGCGTGAGCATGAGCCCATGTGCTGTTCCTGCACTTTTGACTCCAAAGAAAGATGATTCGTGGCGGATGTGTGCTGATAGCCGTGCTATTAATAAAATCACCGTTCGTTATAGCTTTCCCATTCCTAGGTTGGAAGACATGTTGGATTACTTGTCTAGAGCTTGTGTCTATACCAAAATTGACCTACGGAGTGGATACCATCAGATACGCATCAGGCCTGGAGATGAGTGAAAGACTGCGTTCAAGATGAAAGAAGGATTATATGAGTGGTTAGTGATGCCTTTTGGGCTATCCAATGCACCCAGTACTTTCATGCGACTGATGAACGAGGTCTTGAAGTCATTTATTGGTAAATTTATTGTGGTGTATTTCAATGATATATTAATTTATAGTACTAACGAAGAGGAGCATCTTGAGCATTTGCACCAAGTGTTTCGTGTATTGCAGGAGAATAAATTATATATCAACATGAAGAAGTGTAACTTCATGACAACAAGCCTGGTATTCTTAGGCTTTGTTGTTATTGCGGACGATATTCGTGTGAATGAAGAAAAGGTGAAGGCTATTCGTGAGTGGCCTAGGCCCCATAACGTGTTAGATGTTCGTAGTTTTCACGGCCTAGCGACCTTTTATAGGTGTTTCATCCACAACTTCAGCTCAATTGTAACTCCGTTGACGGATTCTATGAAGAAGGGAAGGTTTCAATGGGGTATTGAGCAAGAAAGGAGCTTCAAAGAGATCAAAGAGAAATTAACTACTGCACCATGCTTAATTCTTCCAAGTTTTGACAAGTTATTCGTGGTGGAATGTGATGCGTGTGGTGTGGGAATTGGAGCGGTGTTGTCTCAAGAGGGAAGACCAGTCACTTTCTTCAGTGAGAAGCTGAGCGAAACACGTCAGAAGTGGTCTACCTATGAGCAGGAATTTTATGCTGTTGTTCGTACTTTAAAGCATTGGGAGCATTATTTGATCCCTAATCAGTTTGTGCTTTACACGGATCATCAAACTTTAAAATATATTAACAGCCAGAAGCAGATTAGCAAGATGCATGCTCGTTGGATAGCATATTTACAGCAGTTTCCCTTTATTTTGAAGCATAAAGTTGGGCAACAAAATAAGGTGACTGATTCATTGAGCAGAAGAGCAACTTTATTGGTGACTTTAAGCCATGAAGTTGTGAGATTTGAGATTCTCAAGGATCTTTATGCTGAAGATGACGATTTCAAAGACGTGTGGTATGCATGTAAGACCAAAGCAACACAAGATGATTTTCATATCTTTAATGGGTACCTCTTCAAAGGTAATTGTTTGTGCATTCCTTGTGTTTCTTTGCGTGAAAAGTTAATCCGTGACTTGCATGCTGGAGGGCTAAGTGGACATTTGGGAATCAGCAAGACTATCTCTAGTCTTGATTCTCGCTATTATTGGCCCCAGTTGAAGTGAGATGTTCGGGGTTTTGTGCAAAGGTGTTATGTTTGTCAAGTTGCAAAGGGCCAGTCTCAAAATACTAGTTTATACACTCCTTTGCCAGTTCCTGAGGGTATATGGGAAGATTTATCCATGGACTTCGTGCTTGGACTACCCCCTACTCAACGTGGAGTAGATTCTGTGTTCGTAGTGGTGGATAGATTTTCTAAGATAGTACACTTCATTCCATATAGAAAGACTTCAGATGCTTCACATATTGCCCGTTTATTCTTTCGTGAGGTTGTTCGCCTGCATGGGGTGCCTAAGTCCATTATTTCGGATCGAGACACCAAGTTCTTGAGCCATTTTTGGTTAACTCTATGGAGGATATTTAACACTTCTTTGAACTTTAGCAGCACAGCACATCCTCAAATGGATGGTCAAACAAAGGTTGTCAATCGTACGCTAGGAAATCTGGTGCGTTGTATCTGTGGAGAGCATCCTAAACAATGGAATCATGCACTTCCTCAAGCAGAGTTTGCTTTCAATAATGCAGTTCACAGTTCTACTGGAAGGTCTCCATTCTCAATTGTTTATGAGCAGTCTCTTAGACATGCTGTGGATTTGGTGAAACTTCCCAATGTTCCTGGATATAGTATTGCTGCAGGGAATATGGCTAGAGATGCACAAGCTATCCAAGCTGAAGTAAAAGTAAAGTTGGAGGCTACTAATGCTAAGTTTAAAGTTGCAGCAGATAAGCATCGCCGTGCTATGGTATTTGAAGTTGGAGATGATGTGATGATTTTTTTACACAAGGAGAGGTTTCCTATGAGAAAATATCATAAGTTGCAGCCAAGAAAGTATGGGCCTTACAAGATTCTTCAACGAATAAATCCTAATGCACATGTGGTGGATTTACCTAATTCTTTGGGAATTTCAAGGACTTTTAATGTCGCCGATCTTTCGTTGTTTCATCCTCCGTCCGATGTTCCTTTGTATCCAAATTTTCAAGATAACTCGACGGCGAGTTCTTCTCAAGTGGGAGGGACTGATGTGGAACAAGTAGCAAATGAATATTTGGAGAAATTAGAGCATGAAAAGAGGAAGAAAAAGGTTGGTGGAAAGTAGTATAATTATTCAGTTGGAGTGGAGAATCAGAAGACTTTCTGAGATAGAGCGTGCCCATGTTTTATGTCGATTTCTGTTGCCAATGGTTCAGAAGACTTTATTCAATAGAGCGTGCCCACGCCTTATATTGATGTCTGTTGCCAGTTGACCAGAAGACTTCTTTTAATATAACGTGCCCACGCCTTATGTCAAGAAGTCTTCTGCCAAAATACGAGATTTACGATTTTCTGCAATTTTCCTTATTTTTCTGTTATTTTTCTGTTATTTTTCATTCTTTTGTCTTAGGAAACTAATGTAGCTTATAAATAAGCATATCCTAGGGTTTCTTTAACATTCTTTTATCAACTTATTCATAATAAATTTGGTTTTTACCAATTTCTCTCAAGTTTCTTGAGATTTAAAGGTTCTATCGAATCTTTTCAGAGTTAGATCGTGAATCTTTCTCTTTGTTCTTCAGGAATCGTTCGTGAAACAATTCCTTAAATCACGCTTCAGCGTCAAATAAGCTTTCTCATAAATGCATGTAAAAAGGACACTCTTTTTTTTCCCCCAAGGTGGGGCAAATTATCATTTTATCATAAATTCACATGTAAAAGGACACTCTTCTTTTTGCTCCAAAGGTGGGGCAAATTATCATTATTGCTAGGGCTGTTAAAAAAACGGCCAAATCAATCCATCTCAAGTCAAAAAAGAAAGGTATATCAACTGATTTCTAAACTTGCTTGAGTATTGATTTGGGTATTTAACCAATCAGTTCGACCAGTGGTTTACAAATTTACAGATCGATTAATCAAATCGGTCAATACATAATATAAATTAATTTTTTAAAATTTTATGTTAGAAATTAAAGTATATTTTATGTTAAAAGCACACTTTTATTATTCAAAATTTGATAAATAAAAAATTAGATTGAATGTTAAAACTAAAGTATATTTTATGTTGAAAGCACACTTTTATTATTCAAAATTTGATAAATAAAAAATTAGATTTAATATTATAATATTATTATTTCTGAAAAAATAAAAACATTAGAAAGTCTTGAATTCATCATTGTGTGGTATTAATAGAGTCTATTTTAGGTAACAAACAAAATTATTTGAATGATTTATTTATGGAAGAGAAATCAAGAGTAGGAACTGAAAATTTTAAGGAAATTTGAATTTCTAGTTTTTGGAAAAAATAAATTTAAAAGTAACCGATCTGGTAACTGGTGTTCCCAAATCAATTTTTCGGGTAATAAATCCTCCAATTACCCTATAGAAATACACAGTTCATGGTTCGGATTTTTGTCGAACCGGTGATAATATTTCAAATCGAATTTTTGCCTCATAAACTAGATACACAGCCTAATTATCACCATATATTCAATAAAACTCATGATGTGTAGCTAATGCGCAATATTAGGCCATGCCTTTACATAAGATTATATTTTGTGTTTTAGTTCGGTGATAATATTTCGAATCGAATTTTTGGCTCATAAACTAGGTACACAACCTAATTATCACCATATATTCAATAAAACTCATGATGTGTAGCTAATGGGCAATGTTAGGCCATGCCTTTACATAAGATTATATTTTGTGTTTTAGTTTTCTTTAGCATCTATTCTGTGTACGGTGGATTTGTTGGAAATTTGAAAAATTCAGCATATGATTTTTACACTTCTCGTAATGTCTTGGCTTTAGTTTCACAAAGTAATTGATAGTCTAGACTATCAATATCAAATGCCCAAATTTTAATCATTGCAATTCTTTTTTATATTTTATTTTCTAAAATAAAAATTTAGAAAAAGATCTTGTTTAAACACTATTCCTCTAACTAAATTCCAAAATTTGTATATGTAGGAAGAAAATAAACCAAACATATTTATTTATTAGTTTAGATAGTGGTATCCCCTCGTCTTATTTTTATTGGTTAGTTATTCCTACGGTGTTATATTCAGTCATAGGATTTTAGTATTTATTTTAATGTTTTGATAGTAGCCTCACGTTATTATTTGAGAACAAAAAAATTCTTTAACTTCTCTATCATATTCCCTTGTAGTTTCTTAACAAAGTCCATATGGGTTTTCTCTATCTAATTGATTTGGATCCATTAGGGTGGTATGATAGCTAAGCTACTACAGCCATGGTGTACACAAATATTATTTATTTTGTTCCAAAACTCAAAATAGAGTAGAGGATAATTTGAGGAGGAAATAGATGTTAATCCATATGCAAAAGACAAAGCAAAGGAGGCTTGGGATATTCTGAAAAATATACAAGAACATAGAACATATTCAACAAAATAATTTGATGATGTTAAAGAAGAAGTTTAAGCTGGCAACAATAGAAAAATTTGAATCAATTAAATTATATTTTCCCCACTTATTAAATTACATACATGCATGGATGCATGCATGCATACACACAGTGTGTGTGTATATGTACACACACACACATACATACATACATACATGTCTGTATGTACGTATGTGTGTGTGTGTGTATGTCTATATATATAAATGTGTGTGTTGTAGATATGTGTGTGGGTGTGTATATATACACACGCGCACACACATGTATGTATATATGTGTAGATATGTATATATGTGTGTGTGTGTGTACAAACACATAGACACACACATGCATATATGTATATAATGCATATATGTATATACACGTATATACAGATTCATGTATAATTACAAATATGTATATATGCATGTATATCTATATATATGTGAATATACAAATACATGTATGTATATGTGTGTGTGTATATATGTATGCTTGTATGTATATGTATCTATAATAGATATATATTATATACACATACACACATATATATATGTATTTATTATATATTATATATTATATGTTTATGTGCGTCTGTGTGGGTGTATACATAGTGCTTGGATAACGCAAAAGGTTTTCTGGAAGCAAAACAATAGAATGTGTTGGCTCAGAGAGGATTCAAAAAATTGTTTTGTACAGTTTGGACATGTAATTATGACATTAGTTATTTATATGTGTGCGAGACAAAATAAATTCTTTCGATGACAACAATAACTAAAATTTTTGGATTTGATAATATTGTATATACTCGGATATCTTTGAAAAACACTTATTTCACTCTTAATTGAATGTCTTGCTAAAAAAAAAAGAAAAAAGAATGTCTTGCTTACTTGTCAGTTCATTCCAGCTGAATGTCTATACTAAAAGAAAATTTGAATTCATAAGATTATCTCCATTTTCAAAGATTTTATAAATTAAAATTATAAGTGGTCCAAATGTTTCTCACTATCACCTTACATCTCTATTAACTAATGTAGGAGACTCCATATATTGTTCATTAACTATTTAAACTTTTACTTTCAAATGAAATTCTCGTAGAACTCTTGTCAGTGAAATTAATACATTTAATTTGAAATGAAAAAAGTAATTTCTTCCATGCAATGGTTTCTTTTCTCCTTACTGGTAGAGTTGATGAAACTTCAAAATGACAGCAAATACTGGGGAAAGCAAATGAAAATGGAAATTTAGACCAAAATAAAAGTTAAACAACTTGTCAAAATTAGACTGACTCCTTAGACAAGAAATTGAACTGGATGTTTGATTAGTGCAAATTGATTGTCCAACCATTCGGTCAGTAAACACCCGTGAGAATTGGGATAAGGGGTCGCAATAATTGCTATATCTCAGGCGCAGGGATTCGCAGTCGACGTCCATTCATATTGGCTCTAGTCGATCTCAAGAGAAATCTATTTTTGTTCTATTTGAACTCTACCGCTAAGATTGGGCTCCCACAGCTCGACTTGAAGCGATGGGAAGACTTAACAATTGTCGTACCTTAGGATCCTTGACAAATCGGCAATTAATTTGATTACGTAGAAACTTTGCAATTGTTCATCTGGCTTTGATGTGGATCACTAAAGCAGTATGGTGGTTGCGTTATTGGCGGGCTTCAAAGAAAGGGATGGGAGTTGGTCATTAGAAGATAGCTTCCCTTAGAACAAACTATACATTATGGCCAATTAAAATTCCATCACGAGGATAAATTTCTATTGAAAGTCGCCATTTAAACGAAATGCAACTTCCTTATAATTTATCCACATCTTCACAAATAGTAGTTAACCAAAGTTGTATTTCATCTTGATCTTATTTAGGGAGGCAGAAAAAGAAGAATATTTAAGACATATTAGTACCTATGAAAAAGTATGAGTTACAAAATAAAACACATCCACACAGACAAAACTTCATGATACAATTATATTTACTCAGCTTGGAATTACTTAAATTTTTAATTTTTGAGAATTGAATGCAATAATAACCAATCACTCTTCATATAACCTACAAAAGTTGCTGCATAGAAAACAATGAGGACTAAAACAATCAAATAAATTCAACAGCCTTACCAAATAAATTATCAAAACTTGACTCTAATAATATTTCTAAATTAAATTACTGAACTTTTGAGTATTGTATGTTTGGCAAGGATTCTGCCTTAGAAATGTAAACTTTCACAGTTTGGTTAGATAGTTACTTTCACGGAAAGTGAAATGATTCCTGAAATAAGTAGCAATAAAATTGTGTAATTCTGCTTTCATGGAAAGTAAAAATGATTCCTGAAATAAGTAGTAATAAAATAGTAGAATTCAAATTTTTAAATTTTGGTTAGTATTTCTAATTACTTTCCCCGACAATTTACACCCCATCTATTTCAAATTCCTAATTTAAATTAAACACGTTCCTACTCAAACTCCTATTCAATTCAGTAACCAACTCCAACCTTATTACTATTCTCTAATCACCCATTGCATCTTATAAAAGGCACCATGATTTATTTTCCAAAGGTGGGCAAATTATCGTTATCCTCTATAAATTGAAAAAAGAAGCCATAGCATGTTATTCTTATATTCTTTAGCTTTACTCTCATATATTTGGATAGTTGAAAGATACCATTTTCTTTTAGATAAATCATCATTGGTTGTTTAATTTGGTGGAATTGATCGAATTTATTTATGTTAATTTATTTTTATTCTTAAATAATATTATCTAACACTCTCACTATTGAGCACAAGAAAGCAAGCTATAGATGCTGATTTTTATGATAAGTTCCGAAATTCCAAAAGTGAAAATTTAGTAAATACATGTATTCACAAAAATTCCTCTACTTCTTTTGTTCAGACTCTCCTCATTACAGTCTTCTGTTTGGGAGACTTTCCTAGTTAATCATTTATTTCTTTTCTTTCCACCGAACTAAGCTTCCTCATAATTTCATGTAACAGGAGAAAATGTTTTGTTTATAATTATCTTAATAAATTCAATAAAAATTCATGATTGATAGCCAATGATGTATCAGGCTCTCATGGAGCTCATATCCCCCCTTACATTCATGTTTTTCTATTAGGAAACATAATTAATGAAAATCATAGTGCAAAAGATGCACAGTTTCTTATGCAGCAATTGTGCATCAGGTGGGAAACCTGAGGGCTTTTACCAATTGGCACACCTAAGTGGTTTTCTTGGAAACTCTTTGAGGGTGAATTCATACAATGATTTGCGATAAAATATACATAATTCCAAGGTCCTATTCGGTTTTGATTTGGGATAATAGATCACAGCTTTTTTGTTATGTAATCTGATTTTCATTTGTTATTTTATCTCCCGCAATCCATGAGCGTTTCAGGCAAAGATATCGCTCTATTTTTCGTCAACTTTTTTTTTTTTTGTAGTTCTTGTGTTTGAGACTTCTCTCCCCTTTATCATTTTATTCTACTCACTCATGGATAAATTTGGCATAAAAATTTTAGATTTTGGCACGAAAAAGAGAAAATTATCAAAGCACAATTTATAGAAAGGCACGAATTTCTTTTATCAATTTAAAGTGACAATTTGTGTATTTCTTAAATATAGGGGACAATTTACTATTGATGTAATATTACATGTGGTGTTTTGTGATTTAGCCATTAAATGATATTATTTAATAACAATACGAAGCTTTATGATTACAATAAATAAATGTGTATACACTTGTAAGAGAGATAAATTTGAGGGATATTGTGTACAAGTATGCGTTCATGTGTGAGAGGGAAGGATTGCATGTGCGTATTTGCAAATAGAGAGATACTGTATGAAAGTGCGTCTGAGAGGAGAAGGGGTGCGTGTTTTTATATCTTTGTAGGGGGGAAAGAGAGAAAGAGGGGGGAGAGAGAGAGAGAGAGAGAGATTCTAGGGGAAAGTATGCGGTGGGAGAGGAAGAAGGATGAGTTTGTTAGAATATAGGGGTAGCAATTTCCGACATGATCCGAAAACATGACACAAATTTAACTTGAAAATAGTGGTTTTGGGTTTAAGCTTGGCGGGTTGGGTTGAAATCAAGTTGGACCCGACTGATTCGTGGGTCGACCTGCGAACCTGGAAAAAAAATTAACATTTTGTAACTTTGTTTCATCCATTAACATTCAAACACAAATTTCACCTATTGGATAATTAATCAAGTAAATTGTAAGGGAAATTAAGAATTCTACCTAGGTTTATGAAGAGTAAATTGTAAAAGAAATTAAGTGTATGTTAGTATGTGATTTTGATATTAGTATGTAAAAAAAAAATGTTTGATCCTTGTGTGTGTGTGTGTGAAAAGTGTGTGTTAATCTCTTTTGTTTTTCTTCTTTTTCCTCTTTTCTTCTTCTTCTCCCTCCTCTCTTTCTCTCTCTCTCTCTCTCTCTCTCTCTCTCTCTCTCTCTCTCTCTCTCTCTCTCTCTCTCTCTCTCTCTCTCTCTCTCTCTGGGTCGGTAGGTCAGCCCACCAACCCGTGGCGGATCGGATTTGGGTTGGGCAAGTTGGCTTATACCTACATCTCAACCCAACCCGCCAACACGAAATCCAACCTGATTGCCATCCCTAAATATGGATATGCATATTTGTAAAAGGGTGTATGTGTGCATTAAGTGGAGAGAAATTGAGCAAAATTCACAAAATTAAATAATAAAATTTTACTTAAAATTTTGTATTTGAGTTAAATTGAGCTTAATGTATTTAGAGGCAGTAGAATTCTAATTTCAAATATACCTAATATAAAAAGCATTTACTTATTCATTTTTAGCACTTAGGGGTATCACCCTTGGTTTGATTTTCTTATCTCATCCGGTAGGGTCCTCCCATTTTTCATTCAAGGTTGACTGACTACGAAAACTTATGATGTGATGGTCATAATGACCGACTACTCAGGTCTCCTATTTTTTGTTTTAGGTAAAATTACACTGCACCACACATTTGTAGATAACGTTTGTGATGTGTTTTGTGTAGAATTACTTTGCAACACATTATTAGATAACGTTTGTGATGTGAAGCTTAATTGAATCCGACTCTATGAATCTGGTTGTGGATTTTGTGGCTTAAATAAATATTATAATATCAATTTTTCACATTCATATGCATCACTTAACTCATACAATCGTTATTTACATTACAAGAGATTTACATGTGAAGGATAAGCTAAGGAGGTGTTTGGTTTATGAAAATTAGGGAGGAAAATGGGTGTCAGTTTGATATTTTGAAAATAATTATCACTATATTTAAATGAGAATAAAAGTAACTATTTCGATCTCTATGATTCCCTTTAAAATAATATTCTATCAAACTCATTAACCCTTTTGGGGAAAGGAATGATATTCATTCAATTACTAAACCAAACATGTTACAGGAATCGTCAAAACCATATTCATATTAAAGTTAATAATACTTATAGTGATAGTGATTGAGTAATTTAAATCAAATTACGGATAAGTTCATATAAGAATTTTCCATACCCGTCTAGATACTAGTCTTTAGTCTTTTCGCCTCACTTTGTGTGAGAAGAAAAGGGGTCTAAACGGTCTAGGACATCGTCTGAGGAAAGATAGCGATACTGCCTAGTCAATTTCGGTTTGCGACTTGCATTCTATAGGAACAGAAAATTACCTAAACTCAACTTTTGCATGGACAATAATCCCAAGCAACATCAACCACTAAACAAATTTTGCATCATTTAATCTGGCCAAGTATCTAGCAAGCAACACATAAGCTACTAAATAAGTAAAACTAGCTTAGTTTGAATTTTACATGATAGCTTCCACTTCCTTTAAAATAAGCTATTGTAATAAACCAAAATTCCATTACACGGATAAATCTGTATTGAAAGTCGACATGTAGGGTCTGTTTGGTTGAACTACAAATGTTTTCCTGAAAAATATGTTTAAAATTTTCCTTGGTGCCAAATACCAAAAAATATTTTTCTGTGTAAAATATTTTTCAATTTTCCTTCCTTTGGCTGAAAACAACTTATATAAATGAATGTAATTTATTTTCTTTAGAACTCAAGAGTGACATTAAACTTTAAATACCTACTTTTATAACTTCAATTACTCAACTAATTTTTGTTTTTAATTCTTATCAACTAATTTTTCGTAATCTTGGACTCCCCAATACTATAATTAGAGTTATGTATATTTTACCATTATATTATTTGAAAGATTAATTATAAACAAAACAATCTCTAGTTAGGTCTAATTACTTGTCAAATATTTATTACAATTGTTATTCGTCTATTTAACTTATATTAACAATAAAAATATAAAAAAAAAACTATTTTTCAAAAGATTTTTACATGCCATCCAAACATCAAAAAATTGTAAGGAAAATGACATTTTTCATATAAAATATTTTCTTAAGAAAATAATTTCCTTAAAAAAATATTTTATATCCAACCAAACAAACCTGTAGACGAAATGCAACTTCAACTTATAATTTATCTCTACCTTGACAAATAATAATGGACCAAACTTGTATTTCATCTTGATCTTGTTTAACCCAAAAAAAAAATTATTTAATACATGCTGGTACAAATGAAAAAAATAAGAATTACAAGCTAAAACACATCCTATAATTACACAGACAAATATTCATGGAACAATTATATTTACCTCAACTTCGAATTACTGGGTTTTTTTAACTTTTCTGAATAATGCAATAACTAATCACTCTATATAAGCTACAATACTTGATATATAAAAACAATGAGGACAAAAACTACCAAATAAAATTCAACAGCCTAACCAAACAACTTATCAAAACTTGACTTTAAATTAAATTACCAAACTTTTGGCTCTACGTTTGGTTGGCAAGTGTTCTGCCTTGGAAAATAATTATATTTTTAAACTTTAACAACCATAGTTTGGTTAGATAATGGTTTTCATGAAAGTGAAATGATTCCTGAAATAAAAAAAGTAGGAATAAAATAGTAGAATTCTAAATTCTAAAATTTCGGTAAGTACTGTAATTACTACCCCGGAATTTAAACCAGACCATGACCATGACAATTAAACCCACACTAATTCAAACTTCTGATTTAAATTAAA
>JAMWEH010000234.1:0-42494 GCA_024721245.1 Mitragyna speciosa
TCCCTTCTCTCTTCCTTCCTTTCTTTTCTCTCTTAAATTTGTAAACTGCAAGGCTGGTCTCTTTTTAATAATTTCCTAGCAGGTTGGCAAGCTCGGGGTCTAAACCTCCAAGATAAAAAAGAAATTTCTTTAAATTTTTTAGATTTTATCTAAAAATCCACAAACTATTGAAATTGTAAAAAGACACCCGGTTGGCAGTATCCGACTCCGGATCTTCCGATTTTGATCAGGTTTTATCCGATTACAACCCCTAATTACGATGTTAAGTTTCCGTACGCCATAAAATACTGATCGGATCCGATCAAATAAAAGTAAGCGTGAGGAACAAGGATTCAAGAGGCATGGCCAAACGTATTAACGATAATTGGATAAGTTTTACGATTTTGTGTGACGTTGTTTGATCAATACTGTACAAAAAAGAATATTCATGTCCCATTTGGTCACGTTAAAAAAGAACCACTTTTTTTTTAATTATTATTATGCTGGTTTTCACAAAAAAAAAAATTTATTATTATACTGGAACACAAGTGTCTAAAGTGGCTCGTTGCATGCATGTGTTTTTTTTTTTTGGATCAATTCATATTTATGAGAATATTTCTTTCAGTGTCCAATAATTTTTAATAGTGACAGTCAATGCATTTATAAATTGTCGTTTGTATTCTAAATAGTTGAAATGCAAATGCTCTGATATGGGTAAAGGTCAAGGCGTGGGTCCAAAAGGATGAATATTTAATTGCTTATCTTAGTATTCGGTGAATTTTTGATAGGCTGAACAGTGGGATTAATGGCTACGTAACTTGTATGATGATGAACTTTGCAGGATGGCAGAACAGTAAGGAAGATTGCTGATGCTTTGGAAGAAGCAAACATCAGTGCGTTCCGATTTGATTTTTCTGGCAATGGGTAAGCAACCACCCTTTTAATATGGTACACTATCCGTATGTACCATGTACTTGCTGTAATTTTGGATGCTTTGTTGGTTTTTTTTTTTTTTTTTTTGGTTAAGTAATTTGGTGCGAATTTGGGTATATGATTTTTTTTTATGGGTGTAAATTGTGATTTGGTGTTGAGACTGGGAATCTTTTGGTGCTTGGAGAGGGCTTGGTCTTGGTCGTACGTCTCTGTGTGTGGCTGTGGTGCGGTGGTGGTGGTGGTTGGTTTCTTTTTGAAGATTTTTTTTTTTTTTTTTTTGTGGGGAGAGGGGCAGTTGTAAATGGCTTTAGTGGGAGGAGGTTGATGCTGGTTGTGGCTGCATCGGAGACTGCTGTGGGGGTTTCGATGGGTGGATGGTGGAAGGAACATAGAGGGCAGTTGGTTTTCGGCACCGTGATGTGGGTCGTCGGCATTGGTTTCGGTGAGGTGGAGGAGTAAGAGCGGAGGTTTTATGTGTTGCGCGAAGGAGTCGAGGAGGTGGTGGATATACCTATTTGCTTTGTACCTGATGTTATTACTGTCTTTTGGGAAATTTAATCTTGAGGAGGGGAAATTTGATTTTTCTGGCAATGGGTAAGCAACCAACCTTTTAATATTGTACACTATCCGTACGTACCATGTACTTGCTGTAATTTTGGATGATTTGTTGGCGTGCCCTTTGGTTAAGTAATCTGGTGTGAATTTTAGCCAAATGAAATTTTTTATGGGTGTGAATCGTGATTTGGTGTTGGGACTGGGAACATTTTGGTGCTTAGAGGGCTTGGTTGTTCGTTCGTCTGTGTGTGGTGGTGGTGGTTTTGTGACGGCTTTCTTTTTGGGGATGGGTGGGTGGGGGAGTTTGAGGGGAATTGTAATTGGGATGGTTGGAGGACGTTGATGCCGGTCGGGGTTGCATGAGGGGCTGTGGTGGGTGTTCTGATGGGTGGATGGTGGTCGTCGGCATTAATTGGGGTACGGTAGTGAAATAAGAGCGGAGGTTTTGGGTGTTTTGTGGAGGAGTCGAGGAGCTGGGGGATAATCATTTGCTTGTGACCTGATGTTATTACTGTCTTTTGAGAGATTGAATCATATGAGGAGTTCTGTTATAAGCCCTTTTTTGTTTACTTGAGTTGTAATATACAAAGTTTAAAACCTATTAATTTTATGGTTAATTGCAAAAACTCCCCTGAACGATCATCTGTTTGGATTTTGGCCAGTTAAACTATCAACTAGAGCACTTCACCGTCAATCATATTATTGTGCTGTGCTCATCTGGGAATGATAATTACTTTTGCAGGGAAAGTGATGGTGCGTTTCAGTACAGTAACTACTGGGGGGAGGTGGAGGACTTTCGTGCTGTCACTGATTATTTTACCCAGAAAAAACGCCGGATTTTAGCAATCCTTGGGCACAGTAAAGGTGCAATAAAGCAATCTGTCATTGTACATACTTTAGAATGTTGGTCTGAAAAAAACAAGGCTGCATTCTTTAACATGGTCATATTTTTATCATTTAAACCTTAAATGCTCTACCATCTAAACTCAAATTAATATTTGACCCGCGAAAAGAACTCTTGATTATTGGAATCCATGACCATCTCCTCCCACTCTGGGACTAGAAAAAGGGGGGAAAAGGCGATAGCACCAATAAATCTTAAACCCTGTGTTTGTGATGCTGAATTATAGCAAACTTGAGGCTTGTATAGATTTTTTTTTTTTTTTGGGTGGGGGGCAGATGATTTTGAACTTCAATAGTATTGCAGGCTTTTCTTGTTTCCTTTTCTTGCAGTGGTTACTAAAAGATCAACATTGTTTGCTTCAAATCATGCAGCAGCCAATGTTGTGCTGCTCTATGCATCCAAGTATCATGATGTCAGAGGGGTGATCAATGTGTCTGGCCGTTACAATCTGAATGAAGGCATTAAAGAGCGCTTCGGTGAAGACTTCATGGAAAAACTCAACAAGGATGGCCACATTGATGTTAAAGACGAGACTGGTAATGCATTGTATTTTTAGCATTAGACAACTTTGAACTTGATTGTTTTTGCATTTCAATTTGAGTTTAACGATACAATTCTTGCTAAGAACTCAAGTTGCATTATTGGTGCGCCACTTTTGAAACGTGTATTGCAGACAAATAATGTCTTCCTTCGAGGACTTTACTTTTGCAATTTCAATTCTACCGAGGATTGGGAGGGGGGAGCTTCCCTGAAAGTTATTAAGTTCTATTTTTTGGCAGAAATAATAAAATTATGTTTAATCTTGGACAAGTTTCGAGTTATTAAGTTTGTTTTCTGCAGAAATGAGAAAATTATGTTTAATCTTGGACAAGTTTCAAATGCTATTTACTGAAATATCAAGTGAAATGAGAGGAGAGTCTTGAACATCATCTCCTCAATTCTAGACAATTATGTATATGATGTTGTAATGTCTTAATCTAGCACTTGGATATATTGATGAGCATTCAAGCTCCTCACTGTCTCTGGGGCAACATTCTCGTTTTTATATGAGATGATCGATGGTGTTTCTATTGTTTACACAAGGAATTTACAGAGTGCTACCTTTTGTAGGTATTTATCGTGTCACTAAACGAAGTGTGATGGATCGACTAGAAATAAAAATGGATCAATCGTGCCGTCTGATTGACAAAGAATGCAGGTAAGCATAGCATATTGGCTGCACTTCACAAGATTAATGTAAAGTGTCATTTCTAATGGTCATATGTTGCTCTATTAGCATAATTAATCTCAGTAGTGAATGGAAGTGGGATCACCAGAGGAAGAAGGAAAAAGAAAAAAATTGTAGAAAATGGGAAATTAAGCTGGTGTTTCTGTGGAACTGTTTTGTGCAAACTGACTTTCTAAATATTCCACCAACTCTTTTGGGTTATGTGGTTGTATTTTCTGCAGTGACTGCCAGCTATTTGTTATAGGATGTTGTCGTGTTTGTTTATACAGGGTACTAACCATCCATGGATCTGCTGATAAAATTGCACCAGTGGAAGATGCTAAAAAATTTGACAGCATCATACCAAATCACAAATTAAAGACTATAAAAAAAGCCAACCACTGTTACGGAAAACATGAAGTTAAATTAACTTCAGCTGTTTTGTCTTTCATTAGAGATTTGCCTGCAGCGGGTACGTAACATTGAATTTCCACTTGCTCTGTGGTATTCCAATAGATGGTGATATTGTGAGAACTAACTTGGTTCTGTACCATTCTAATTTAAACCAAATTGACAATTTACAGGTGCCTAGCTGAACTTGCCAGCGACTGTCTGCGGTACATTAGCTTTAGTACATTTTGCTTACTGTGTCAAGTATCCCTCACCTCATGTAAGTGGCTTCAAGAAGGATTTAGATATTGTCCTTGATGTGTCAAGTATCCCTCACCGCATGCAAGTGGCCTCTTAAGCAGAAGAATTTGATCGAGTGCAGATATGGGTGGTTATACTGCAGCTAATAAAATAAATGTTCCTAGTTTTCATATATACTGTTGCGTGCAGTTGTACATTTTTGGTGTGCCGTAAAATTTTCTAGTTATGTATTTTAACTGTTTCCTGTCTGGCATGTTGCTAACTCTATTTTGCTACCCAAATTTTTATGAGCATATGCCAATTGTGTTTGTTTCTTACTTCTCATAGTTGGGGAATTGAGAACTCAAAATTGCTGCCATTGACCATTTAGATTGAATTGTGACCTGGCAAGATTTAATGTAGTAATGTTATACATTCGTTACAAGTCTAAATCTTTAAACTCAACTCGATTGTCTATCTACAAAAATTATGAAATAAAGCTAGCATTCATTTGATCAGCTTTGTTGATAGATGACACATTCATCAGATACTTAAACATCTACAGGCTTAAATTGGTATAAGTTTCTGTTGTTACACTGTTAGCCATAATGATATCGTTAGGATGGGACTTGAATCAACGACTTCTATCAAATGAACCTAATTCCCACTGACGCAACGGCGTGCAACGATCATGGATAACTCTGTCCATCCAAGAACAGTTTAGCACCTTTGTAGCGTCTTTTTTTTTTTTAAATAATTTTTTGGCCACCATCCATAAAAGAGTTAACGGTAAAATCAAGCTTCTTGGCCTCCCTCATTCAGGAGGTTAACTTGGATTTTGTCTATCAAGATACTGGTTTTACGAGACCATTTATCTTGACTTTGTTCAAGAAAGGTTGACCTGGGCTTTCTCTTTTTCTTTTTGGAGTTATTTTGCCGAGTGCTAAGGTCAATGATTATCAGAGAACAAGAAAGTTATATTGTGCGAATTCTGAAACTATTTAAATAATGGGTTTGTGATTTTATTATGAGAAAGAGAGATTTCGCAGGAGGAGGAGGAGGAGGAGGAGGAGGAGCATGGTAGGGAGATGAAGATTGGCAGAGAAAATTTAGTGGTCATACCCTGGCCCAATCCATTTTACTGACTGGAAATGCTCCCAATACGCAATTGTATGCTACACCATTTACAATATTAGCAGGTTAAAAAGAACAGAATAGTTTGGTGGACTAGGCCCAAAACACTAAACAAAGGAAATGATACTTATTATTTTATAAACAAAGCATGGGCTAACAATGATAAATGAGTCCAATAAGAGTTGACAGCATAAATTTTTTTTAACAGCTTAAAACGAAAACTACAGATCGAATGAAATCTTGTACTAAAATAACAAGTAGGAAATGTTGTGATGATGTGGAGATAAGTGATAAAGCGTAAATTTATTTTTTTTTAAAAAAAAGCTGGTAATATTCTTCGACAACTTGTAACTTTCTCAAAAAAAAAAAAAAAAAAAAAATCCTTTTTGGTCTTGTCACTTAGCTATAATTCAATTCCAAAAGAATTGGCAATGCGTTGCTGGATGCTGTGAAGTGTTTCAATTGGTTATAGCCAAATTCAAACAAGAGTCACCCACTTAAGCAATAAGATAAAGCAAACTACTTAGGTGGGAGGCCTGTGATTTGTGGTTCTGTATTCTTGACAAACTCAATTTGGAAAGAAAAAAGTGTAGTTCAAACTTTTATTTTTTATTTTTTTTAAGAATCTGTTCAAATTTTCTATTTATACAGAGGATAAGAACGTGACTTTCAAACTATTCAAGTGGCACTGGAGATGAAATTTCTTTTCTTATTCAAGAAAAAGGCTCAGCGAAAGGGACCTTTCGACGATCATGGAAAAAAAAAATTTTTCTTTCTTAGTATAGGAAAAGGCTCAGCCCGCGAAAGGGACATTTTTTTATTAACATTGAATGATACCGCATCTGCATAACTTCGCATGCCAAATTCGTTATAGATGAGGACATCATAATTTTCTATTTGAATAACCAACAGCAGAAAATTTTAATGAGTATCAAGGTAATCAGCCACTCACCAAAAAGGAATCAACCTGAGTCTGAAGGAACATTTCTCCATTCATCCTCCTTTAACAGTGTTTGATGGCTTCTTTATGACAAAAGCATTCCTTTTCTATACGCCTTCTAATTATACATTCATCACACATATTTCCTTAGGCGCCCTGCTCTCACAACAACCCCCCTCCCCCCAAACAAAACAACAAAGACCCCCCAATAAAACTAACCAAAAAAAAAAAAAAAAAGCTAACATCTTTCTAAAATATCTTCTAAAAACTAAAAAGCAGAACTCCTTTTAGGAATTTGATTGGCGTCTTGCATAGAATGATCCTCTTTGTTCTACGCTACTAAATAAAGATTGTGGTAGGATGCAACTAATGCTGAAGCAAATTTCTACTTTGACCATTTTTACACCTTTCCGCCTCTCTATCCAGAGAAAGTTTCACCTCGTTAAATGGAACGAATTGCGCATAAGTTGGGGTCAAATGTGAATGTTTTTTCTATTTATTTTGTCAATTAGATATCATGAAACTATATAATTAATTATGGATTTATTTCTCAATTTTAAGGATGGCTAGGTTAAATTCTAATTAAGGATCATTGAGTATACCTGAAATGGATATAGATTGGAGACTAATTAATTTGAACATGATTAAGAACAATGATTAATTATGAAGTAGTTTGGTTGCCATTATTATATTTTATATTCTCCCTCAAGTGGAATTGTATATTGAAGATTCTTTTGAATTATGAATTTGAAATATTGGACCATTATTATATGCATTAGCAAGTGTAACTTGGACCTTAGAAATAAAGCTTAAATTAGCTTGGATCATCCTTTTTTTCTTTTTTTAAATGGACTATATATTTGTGCTCAACCTTAATATGTTATCAAATGCTTAAATGTATATGATTTTTATTTATAATAGCCTATGGAAAATTTTCTTAAAATAAAACTCATAAAAGATTAATATGCCAATGGTTTGCAAAATATTTTTAAAAAATTAAAAGCTCTAATTAATTTGGCTAATCTTCCCTTAGATTTGAGATTTTGCACTTCCTTGTCCATTTTATCTTATAGTTTTTATTTTATAAAAATTTTAGGATATTAAAGTTTGACCCCACCTACCTTAAGGTCTTGGCTTCGTCACTGATCATAATTGATTAAGGAAGATTTATGACACTAGCAATGGAAGGCGGATTCTAATACTCAATCCCATTAATTGAGCTCCTATCAAGACACATTCATGTGGTGCTACCATATCTGTCAAAAAGTTTATAAAAAAAGATTTAAATGGATAAACTTTTTAATACACGTGGCAACACCATGTAAGAACTCAGTTAACGGAGTTTAGGATCAGATCTATGTAACTAGATAGAGCAATGCTGCTAGCTAGTTGGCGATGGATAAATGACTAAACTAAGAAAATAACCAATAATATTTTTCACACAACATTTACAAGTTGAAAATTATTCAAGGAAAATCTTAAATATTTTTTATAAGAAATCTATTATTGTTTTTCTATCTATTTTTGCCTAACATAGAGCCGTGAGTTCAAAATATAAAAATTTAAGTGGTTCTAAATTTTAATTGATCGGTTATATATTTTTGGTGACCAGATATATATCTTCACTGAGCAGTTACACCTCCTCTAACTTTTCAACTGGCACGGGGCTAACTTGTGATGCCGTGCCTATCAAATTCAATTAGGCCAATATGTGTTTGACCTAAAACAAACGATTTGCTTTTTCTCAGCCTCTAACCGCCGCAACCAACCCCCAAAATCTAGAAATTCTCTTCCTAATTCACACATAGAGCAATTCAATTGCTAAATTCTTATCCAAATAAACTATTCTTATTAACAAAAACAAATTATAATCTAAAATGTTTCCTAAACCAACAAACCAATTACAATTTTACTTTGGTTTAATTTCTACATATGTTGAAACTCTGAAACACCAAGTCCAAAGATTTAAAGTTAACAGGACAACGTCAGTGCTTTGCCCGAAAACAAGTATACAATATACTCGTGGGATCTTGAGAAAAGTTGACATAAATGTTTCCATTCCTATTTCATCGCACATCCCATGCACCTGCCACATTTCTTTGTAATATTAGCATTCTATTCACCAGGAAAAAGGGATCGCGTTTATAGACGAGAATAAGAATAGAAATCAAACTGTAATTGTATATAGTAATTATGATCTTAATTTTCTGTTGGAGTATACAATTTGGACAAAACTATGATCATTCCATTCACCCAAAAAAGGAACCATGTTTATAAACTAGAATAATAATAGAAGTCAAACTGATCTTAGATATAGTAAATATAATCTTTTCTTCTGGAGTACAGAATTTTAAAAGAAAAACATAAATCATTCACACATGTGGGCAGGCCATATGTATTTGACCAGAATACAATATCAGGTTCAGGTTCAACCAATTCGTCTCAGAGATTGGTTGGACAATTTGTTTTACACTTGCAGGCGTAATGTATACTCATTTTGCAAACATGATGTCACACTTGCAGTGGAATTAGTTTAGGTCACTTCCCCTTCCCCATTTCCCTTGTAGGCTTCGGCCGAAACAATTCAAAAAAAAAAACCATGATACGATCTCACATACACATGCACACTTATATACATACACGTGTGTGTTAGGGGAAACAACTTTGTTACATTATACATTTATATATATGTAAGACACACACAGATATATATATATATATATATATGTATATATATATATATTTCTTGTTTGTTAGTGTGAAAAGGGTAACAGCTGATTACGTAAGTGAAATCAAATGTATTTGGGTACAAGAAAAATAACAATAACCAAGGAGGAGCTTAGTCAGCCATATCAGTTATACTGGACAGGTCCAAGATTAGCTGAATGGTCTACAGATTGATTTTCTTGTTCCTGACGTGTTGCATCCAGCGTAATTTGTCGTTTCCATTGGAAAATTCCCAGTCCTCAAATCAATATTGCTCCATATAATGTAGGGAGGCATGAATCCAGTGATTCTATGAAGAGCTTTGAGGACCGCTTGGAAATCAGTTTCAATTTTTAATTATTATTACATGAAATTCCTTGTCCATCACAGTCCACAACGTGTAAAACGCCAACAAGAGTTAACTCTTACTCACCTTGATTAAGAGAATTTCGATTCGAGCATTTCGATTTGAAATTTGCTGGCAGCAGTTTTTTATTAGCAGACAATATGTAAGAACCATTATAAACCATTAAAAACGCGTCGGAAGACTATTTGGCCCTGAAATAGGGTAAATTTTTTTACTTTTAAACTTTTTTTGTCACAAACCAAAAACCTATAAATACACAAAAAAATATTTGGATACATAAAAATCATGTCCTTTGTGTCATCACCATTAACATGTTATTTTTTCTTTATGCATTTTTGCATCAATATCATTTGTATAGTACTTTTAAAATACCCTATCATTGATTTTAGGTTCAAATCCCCTTAAGCCCTCTACTAAAAACTTTTTAGTCCCTCAATATATGAAGCAGTGTATAAAATCTTCAAAACTTGAAGTTATATATACTAGAATAAACCTGTCCACAAAGTATAGCCATATTCAAAGTGCATTTACAACAGGACTAACTTGGCATACTTTGACCATAATGGCTAGTTTGGGAGTTTAGGATAGAAAAGAAAAGAAAGGACATGTTGGGTAAAAAAAGGAAAAGAAAGGATGAAATTTTTAGTTGACATTGTTTGGAAATTTAGAAAAGAAAGGAAAGAAATTAAGATTCATTAGGAATTTAAAGGCAAAAGTATTATATTGTAAAAGTTTACACAATGTTTTTCTTTTTCCTACTATTTTCGCCCAATAATGGGTGGAAAATTTGTTGGCTTTGGGAGGGAAAATTGTTCCTTCCAAATCCCTCCAATTCCTTTGCTTTCTTTTCCATAGTGGCTCCCAAACGTGACTCACCTCTTTTCTTTTACTTCCATTTCTTTCCATCCAAACTAGCTAAATTAAAAAAAAAAAAAAATCACATGCTGGTTTGAAGAACAAGATATTTATCAAAAAAATTTGAAACATTGGACTGGCACTAAAACCACCTTAACCTAACCCTGTCTGGTGGACATGTCACTTTAATTTAGTCAAAGATATGCTGAGGAATAAACTAGGACACGTCATCCGGCGGTATTCACAATTAAGGATGCGTACATTCACCTTGACAACAGAGTGAAGCTGACTGGCACTAGTCATAAATAAATTGAAAGCGAATTTCTATAACACAAACCAATAAATTTTTTCCTATAACATTACATTCTCGAAATTGATTGGAAAAAGGTTAAAAAATGAAGGTTGGCAGATAATCTCTTTGAGCAAAAAATATCTGAAAATGTCCATGAGCACTGTAAGGAGAATTGGAAAATATTTGATTGTATTCATGTTGGGTAAGACTATTTTCAATCTTTAAGTAAATTTTTGACAAATTTTTTTTAAAAATTTTCCTTAAGAATCTATTAAAAATTTTCTATTTATACGAAGGACAAAGACTTGATTTCAAATGTTCAAGTTGTATGGTAGATAAAAAATTTCTTATTAAAAGGAATGGTATTTAGTGCTATGGGACTAAATACAACTTCTCATACACGATATTGCCATGACGACATTATTATTCTATTTTGTTCCTTTTTTTTTTTTTTGGGGAGGGGGTGGTTGGTGGGGTGTAGTGTAGATGATAACCAACAGCAGAAAACGTTATTAATAGAACGGAAAGGTGAGATCGGCCAAAAAAAGGGACTTAGTATGGTCTGGAGAAATACTTTTTTGATAGGTGTTCTAGCCACTTTTTTATTTTTAATCAGGTATATTTCCTTAGTGAAAAAAAAAAAGGTACATACTCTAACATTTTTCTAAATTTTCTTCTAAAACCAGAACTCCTTTTGCAAAATTACACATCCTTTTGCCAATTCATTGGCGTTACACTTCAATGCCCGGACCAAGATGGAACTAACCAAATCCAATGACATTACCACACACACAAAAAAAGAAGAAGAGAAATTAAACTAAATTTAGATTTTCAACCAGTAAATGGCAATATTTAAGCTTTAGTAAAGAAAATGAAGAAAGGCGGTGATAATATACTTGTTTGGCAGGATAGACTTCTATAAATTACTATTTATATCCCCAGATGAGTGATGACGCAGCAGTACATTTTTTTCTTTACCAAATCAAATCGTATTGGAAAGACTACATATTTTTCTTGGTTGCAAGAAAAACAACAATGATTGGAGCCTAGTCAGCCACATCAGCTCTACTGAACAAGTTCGAGATTCTCTAAGAGGTCCCCATCACTGACTTGTCTTCTTTAACTGATGACTCGTTTTGCAACTTGCAGGGAGACAGTGTCTCCCGGTAAGCCAACTAGTTGTGCATCACAAACACTTAAAAGGTTAAGTGTAATGGAAAGTCAAAAATTCGAATCTCGTTTTTCATAAAAGATTTATATGAATGCATCATGCACATATTCGATATTGATTCTTTCTAGCTTAGTTGAGCCTCTTTCCATAGAGTAAGCTAAAACAAGAGTAGAATACTGATTGGTGTAAAAATAATATAAATAAATAAAATAAATTATCCTCCAATTGCACAGTTTTAGGAAAAGAAAAAGAATAAAATGTATTATATTTATTGTCACGTGGTGCATTAAAACTAATAATTTATCATCACATGAATATAGTGAGTCATATCTTCTATTATTTGATAATATATAATTAGTTTTAATGTACCACGTAATATACTAAGTGATGGTGCGCGCAATACTTGGGAAAGTTACCTTTCCGCATATCTGCAGGCCGCAGTATCAACTCTCAAGTCTATCATTTATCAACATATCTGCGGTCCCCAGTTTCAAACTTTCAAGACTTTTTAGAGACTGTTGGTGACAGTTAAAGTGCTCACCGTGCCGGGACGACAGACTGTATCTTCTAGAAGAAGTGGACATGGAAAAGTTTAAAGAATTGAAGGTTATCAACAAACAATTGGCCCCCCTTCCTACCAAATATGAGAAAAAGTTTTAATCGAAATTGATCACCAACACATGTATCTAGAGTGAGCACTGTGAGGAGGGCCATAAATATTTGTACATAATGCTGGTTTTGAAAAGATTATTTTCAATTTTAATAGAATCTTATTTTTTTCATAAGAAATCTATTCAAAATTTCCTATTTGGCCGGAAGATAAACATGTGAGTCAAAATGCCAAGCATGCATTTAGCCCTCGCAATTCGCATGTGAGATTTTTTTTTTCTCGATTTATAAGAAATGGGAAAGTGGCATTATGGATGAAATATTGCATAAGCATCTGAAGAGATTACAATTATCATTATAATTTGTGCTGTTTAGTACTCTTAATATTATTGGCTAAAATATAACTTCTCTCATCCCACGAAATTGTTAGGACATCAATATAATTCCTTAAAAACATATGTGGATTACATGTTCAACCGACAGTCAAATCCCATCTACATGCCGCGGTGGCTTTGTTTACTAGATTGTTCTACAATTATCTTGAGCAGCTCGCGTAATAGAATTCTTTTAAGTTATTGATGCGATGGATTGCTTGTTTTATTCACCATCTAATTTCAATATTCATTTTCATGCACACTTAAGTAGCTGTTTGGTTCACATTTTCCAATTACTATTATTATGAATATTATTAAGGGATAATTACACAAACCTCCCTTAAGGTATCTGACAATTACACTCAGATCCCCTGTAGGTTTGTAAAATTACACCTACCTCCCCTATTTGACATTTTGGGGTAACATTTGCTTATGTCATCACATTATTATCCTAAAATACCCCTGGTCTATTTGTTAAGACAAATAATTAAATTTTCTATCTAAAATTTTCCATCAAAACCATATCATTCAATCATTCTATTAATCTTCTATCTATTGCCCAAACTAAGCCACCTTACCCTTAACCACAATTCATCTTCTACTTCTAATATCTACAAATAATGGCTATAATTTTTCACGTCCAATTTTCCAAACCATCCCACTAGGAGCCAACCTAAAGGATATTCCCAATTTCTTGCTCAAACTCTCAACTTATTTTCTGACCACTTTTTTCACTTCTGTCCCGACATACATTTCCTCTCCTAGTGGAGATAAATCATTAGCAATCATTCATCTCCAATATATTTGTCAAAAATATAAAATACAAAATGTAACAATAAATCATAATTACCATCCTTTTTTCCGAGTTTCCTATCAATAATCAATTTGCAAATTACAGTGTTTCCTTTGCTATAGAATTGAACCAAAATTAGCCAAAATAAAAAATTATTAAACATGGGTATCAAATTAAAACAGCCCACAATCAATAAAAACTAAATAATTGAAATATTCCTATTTTATCCACATTTCTTCATTTTTGCTAGGAAAAACAACCAAGACCCTACATCCCCAATGCCTTATTCATTCCCTATAAACAATACCTCTTCAACCTCTATCACCACCGGCACTGACATTGTTGGCCACAGCCACCTCCAACAATATCCCACTATCAAATTCCCTTCATTCCTATCACTCCACATCCGTTAATAACTCCTCTTTCCCTCTCCTTCTTTATTATAGAATTGAACCAAAATCAACAAAAGTAAAAAAAATTAATAACCATGGATATCAAATTAAAACAACAATAAATAAATAAATAAATAACATTCTATACTTGAATTTAAGTGTTGAGAGTAAAGGATTAGTATTTCCAAGAGACAGAGATAGAAGGAGAAGTGGAGGGAGGCTGTGGAGGTGTGAGGCAAAAGCCAAAAAAAAAAAAAAAGTGGAGAGAGAGAGAGAGAGAGAGAGAGAGAGAGAGAGAGAGAGAGAGAGAGAGAGAGAGAGAGAGAGAGAGAGAAACAAAAAATGGATAAAACTAAATAAAGGTGGAGGTAGGTTAAAAATTCTGAAAGTTGTTTTTTTTTTTTTGGTTTTCCTTTTTACTTTTAATAATTTTGTTGACATGTGAATTTAGTATAAAGAGAAGGTTAGTGTAGTCATTTTATATCACCAAGGGAGGTAAGTGTAATTATTCAAACTTGGAGGGAACTGAGTGTAATTGTCATAAACCTCAAGGGAGGTTTGTGTAATTATCCCTATTATTAACCTTACTATGATTATGGACTTTGATGATTTCCTCTATCATATTTGGTTTAGTAATGGAATGAGTATTATTCTCCCAAAAGATTTGATAGAGTAGTTTTTTGGGAGAATCATAAAAATCCAACAAGTTAATCACTTTCATTCCGATTGAATGATAGTGATAATTATTTTTTTAAACATCAATAATGAGTATCATTATTACTCATATCCATTCCCCTCCTTGATTTTCCTAAACTAAACACTCCCTTAATTTTTGATTTGTACAAAACTACAAATCCATATATATTTGACCGGAACACAATATTAGGTCCAGGTTCAACCAATCCAGCTCAGAGATTGGTTTGGACAATTTGTTTTACGCTTGTAGACATAATGTGTACTCATTCTGTAAACACGATGTATGAAATATGTAAATATTATGTTTTACAATTAGAAAAACCATGACAAGATCACACACACACACATGTATGTATAATGCTTACTTATACCACCATAACACTGATAAAACATTTCATGCACACAACAAGATACAATAAGGACCACAATCAATGCACCTGAAATATAACCCAAAAAAAAAAAAAAAAATTCGAAGGTTGCATGCCACGTCAAAATCCTACCTAAAGTGGAGCACAAAGGTCAACAATTATACAGAGAAGGCAGCTAGTAGGACTATCGGAACATCAATTTAACTCTGATACTACTATCCCTTTCACCAAAAAAAAAAAAAAAAAAAAAAAAAATTAATAATAAAACTAAAATTCTGCTTATAAATTGGGGAAAGTGAATTCATTACTTCATAGCCAGTCCATTAAGACAACTGCCAAAATCATCAAACTTTTTTCCAATCGTAGACAATCCCCATATAGAAAGGCAAAATGGCAACAAACACAGGTGAGACAACTTTGTTACAGTATACATGCATATGATATATATATATATATATATATAATTCTTGTTTGTTAGTATGAAAAGGGTAACAGCTGAGTATGTAAGTGAAATCAAATGTAGGATCTAATCAATTTTGTGCATTTCAGAATTACAGAGTTGGATTCAACGACCTTGTTTGTTTATTGCTACTGGATTCAATTAATAACATCTTCGTGGCGTTTCAGAAACAAACGGGCTTCAGAAGATCACGTTGCCAAGGGGAAATGGGCAAAACCTCGTGGGCCTGTTGCATGAGACTGGGTCGGATTATGTTGTGGTTCTGGGCCACGGCTACAGATCCTCAAAGGTTAGTCCACTTTTCCCTGCTTCGATTGTGATGCACACGCGCACCTGCCTGCTGTTCTTTTCTTTTGTTTTTTTTTTTTAATTTTAAAATTTGTTAATGCAAGGCCAGTCTCTTTCTACTATTTCCTAGCAAGTTTGCAAGCCCCAAAATAAAAAAAGAAATTTCTTTAAATTATTTAGATCTTATCTTAAAATCCAGAAGTTATTGAAATTGTAAAAAAACTCTGGCTTGGATCCCCGTGATATTAACGGGATCCGGATCTGGATCTGGATCTTCTGATTTTGACATCGGTTTTTATCCGATTACAACCCCTAATACGATGCTTTGTTTCCGATCAGTAAAATTAAGCGTGAGGAACAAAATACAAGAGGGATGGTTAAACGTATTAAAGACATTTGGACAGGTTGCACGGATTTATGTGACGTTGTTTGATCAGTACTGTACAAAAAAGAACATTCGTGTCCCATTTGGTCACGTTAAAATTTGTACACACTAAAGAACCACGTTTTTTTTTCTTTTTTTAATTATTATTATACCCCTTCGTCTCATTTTAATAAGCTTACAAGTTTTTTTTCCATATAATTTAAGAAAAATTAGTTAATTTTATTAAAAGAATGAATTAATTTATGATATTTTTAAAATATCTTTATATTTATTATTAAACGTTTATATTAATACAAATAGAAAATTATATCATAAGTCAAATTAATTTCATTTGACATGTAAATGTACGGTTTACTATGTACTCTCACTTATAATAAAGTAATTAAATTGGGATATTTTAGAAAAGTTAAAAATTAATTACATTCTTCAATTGAAAGTGAACTATAATTTGAGACGGATGAAAAAGAAAAAATAAGACTATCAAAATGGGACTACGGTAGTATTGGAACATAATAAATGATTAAAGTGGCCCGTTTTATGCATTTTTTTTTGGGTAATTAATTTATAGTTGTGAGAATATTTCGGTGTGTTGCATTTATAATATTTCGTTTGTATTTGCGTTGGGTCATGGCATGGGCCCGAAACGATCAATATTTAATTACTTATTTTATTGAGTTAATTGAGTGAATTCTTTTGCAGGGAAAGTGATGGTGAATTTCAGTTCAGTAACTACTGGGGACAGGTCGAGGACTTTCGTGCAGTCATTGATTATTTTACCCAGAAAAAACGCAGGATCTTAGCAATCATTGGGCACAGCAAAGGTGCAATAAAGAAATCTGTCATTGTACATACTTTAGTATGTTGGTCTACAAATGTTGCTGCATTCTTTAACATGGTCATATATTTTTATCATTTAGACATTTAGATGCTCTACTATCTAAACTCAAATTAATATTTGACCAGCTAAAGGAACTTTTGATTATTGGAATCAATGGCCATCTCCTCCCACTCTGGGACTAGAAAAAGGGGGGAAAAGGTGATAGCACAAACTAGAAGATCAACTTTGTAGGCGATAGCACCAACTAAAAGATCAACTTTGTTTGCTTCAAATCATGCAGGAGGCAATGTTGCGCTGCTTTATGCATCCAAATATCATGATATCAGAGGGGTGATCAATGTGTCTGGCCGTTACAATCTGAATGAAGGAATTAAAGAGCGCTTAGGTGAAGACTTCATGGAAAAACTCAAGGAGGATGGCCACATTGACGTTGAAGACGAGAATGGTAATGCATTATATTTTTAGCATTAGACAACTTTGAATCTGATTGTTTTTGCATTTCAATTCGAGTATAACAATACAATTCTTGCTAAGTACACAAGTTGCATTATTGGTGCGTCACTTTTTTAATGCGTATTGCATACAAATAATGTCTTCCTTTGAGGACTTCACTTTTGCAATTTCAATTCTACCGGGGATTGGGAGGCGGGGAGCTTCCCTGAAAGAAGTTATTATTATTATTATTATTATTATTATTTGCAGAAATGATAAAATTATGTTTAATCTTGGACAACTTTCAAATGCTATTTACTGAAATATCAAGTGAAATGAGAGGAGAGTCTTGAACATCATCTCCTCAATTCTAGACAACTATGTATATGATGTTCTAATGTCTTAATCTGGCACTTGGATATATTGATGAGCATTCAAGCTCCTCACTGTCTCTAGGGCAACATTCTCGTTTTTATATGAGATGATCAATGGTGTTTTCGTGTTTACATGAGGAATTGACAGAATGCTACCTTTTGTAGGTATTGTTTATCGTGTCACTAAACGATGTGTGATGGATCGACTAAAAATAAATATGGATCAATCGTGCTGTCTGATTGACAAAGAATGCAGGTAAGCATAGCATATTGGCTGCACTTTACAAGATTAATGTAAACTGTCATTTTTATTGGTCATATGTTGCTCTATTAGCATAATTAATCTAAATAGTGAATGGAAGTGGGATCACCAGAAGAAGGAAAAAGAAAAAAAAAATTGTAGAAAATGGGAAATTAAGCTGTTGTTTCTGTGGAACTGTTTTGTGCAAACTGACTTTCTAAGTATTCCATTATCTCTTTTGGTGTATGTGGCTGTATTTTCTGCAGCGACGGCCAGATATTTGTGATAGGATGTTGTCGTGTTTGTTTATACAGGGTACTGACCATCCATGGATCTTCTGATAAAATTGCACCAGTGGAAGATGCTAAAAGATTTGACAGCATCATACCAAATCACAAATTAGTGACTATAAAAAAAGCCGACCACTGTTTCAAAAAACATGGAGCTAAATTAACTTCTGCTGTTTTGTCTTTCATTAGAGATTTGACTGTAACAGGTACGTAACATTGAATTTCCACTTGCTCTTTAGGGTTCCAAGAGATGGTGATATTGTGAGGATTAACTTGACAATTTACAGGTGCCTAGCTGAACTTGCCAACGACTGTGTCTGTGGTACATTAGCTTTAGTACACTCTGCGTACTGGGGCAAGTATCCCTCACCTCACGTAATTGGCTTCAAGCAGAAGGATTTAAATAAAGCAAGTTGTCCTTGATGTGTCAAGTATCCCTCACCGCATGCAAGCGGCCTCTTAAGCAGAAGAATTTGATCGAGTGCAGATATGGGTGGTTATACTGCAGCTAATAAAATAAATGTTCCTAGTTTTCGTATCTACTGTTGCGTGCAGTTGTACTTGTTTGGTGTGCTGTAAAATTTTCTAGTTATGTATTTTAGCTGTTTCCTGTCTAGCATGTTGTTAACTCCATTTTGCTACCCAAATTTTTGCGAGTATATGCTTAATTGTGTTTGTTTCTTACTTCTCGTAGTTGTGGAATTGAGAACTCAAAATTGCGGTCATTGACCATTTAGATTGAATTATGACCTGGCAAGATTTAATGTAGTAATCTTCATATAGAAAGTTCGGTGCTACTTTTTATTCCTCTCAATTTTTTCCAAGAGACGCAGATTAGGTCTGTCAATTCTTATGCATAACCATACAGCAAATTACTACTGTCGATGATCAATAGAAGAGAGACAGTAGCCCCGAGATTCTAAACATCTTTGCCTGCGGAACTGGTACTTTCTTCAAACTATGTTGGATGGCTTCTTTTTCTTTAAGCAAGACTAATACTTCGAAGTTTTAATACACTACCCAAGCTGTTGCAGCTCTTGGATACAATCGCTTAAAACTGAGTCCAACTTTGTATCTTCAAACTTAAAGTCGAAGCCTATCGAATTTTGTAGCAAGGCAACAAGAAGACAGATTTGAAATAACAAAAAATAATTAACAAGCATGTAATGACAGTTTAGTGATTGCTCTCTAGGAATTTTCATTGCTGATCCGGCAGGCGCCAGGTCCAGTGCAAAGATGCCCACCCTGTCAACCATGAGGAAAGTGTTTATTTATTCTTTTTTTTTTTTTTTTTTTTTTTTGCATAGATTCATTTTTTGTTTGCATAGCCCTTTTGTTTTTATTTGTCGTGCTACCAGTTTGTTTTTTGTTTTGCCATTTTGGCTAGGAAATATCTCTCTACATTTCCTCTTTCCTTCCCAACTCACTCACTAAAGAAATGAACGGAAAGCAGAAGTGCACGTCCAGAACTCAGTAAAAATTCAAATGCTACACAAGCACATATTCACCGACAACAAAAAGCTGGAGTACTTGATGTCCATAACACAAAATAGCCAATAAACTAGAAGGCAATATCAACTCATTGATGACTTTAGAAGGGATAAAATTACCACACTTGTCAAACTCGTAAGCAATACAACGAAGTACTTACAGAGCATGCTGATGATGTACACTATTGTCCACTAACATATCACATAGCAAAGAGAACTTAGGTACATGTTAGTGAAGAGCGTTAATTCGAACGGCTCTTGTGACAGCAGCTGATGCATTCGTTACAAGTCTGAATCTTTAAACTCTACTAGATTGCCCATGTACAAAAATTCTGAAATAAAGCTAGCATTCAATTGATCAGCTTCGTTGATAGATGATGAAAATTCTGAAATAAAGCTAGCATTCAATTGATCAGCTTCGTTGATAGATGATGATACATTCGTCAGATTCTTAAAAATCTACAGGCTTAAATTGGTGTAAGTTTCTGTTGTAAAACTTCTAGTCATAAAAATATTATTAGGATGGGACTTGAATCAACGACTTCTATCAAATGATCCCAATTCCCACTGACAGAACGGCACGCAGCAATAATGGGGAGAATTTGTCCATCCAAAAACAGTTTAGCACCATTTTAGCCTCTTTTTTTTTTTTTTTTATTTTTTGGCCACCTTCCATGGAAGAGTTAACGGTAAAATCATGCTTCTCGGCCTCCCTCATCCAAGAGGTTAACTTGGATTTTGTCTGTCAAGATACTGGTTTTACGAGACCATTTATCTTGAATTTGTTCAAGAAAAGTTGGCCTGGACTTTCTCTTTTTCTTTTTGAAGCTATTTTGCTGAGTGCTAAGTTCAATGATTGTAAGAGAACGAGAAAGTTTTACTGTGCGAGTTCTGAAACTATTTAAATAATGGGTTTGTGATTTTATTATGAGAGAGAGATGTTGAAGGCGGAGGAGGAGGAGAATGGGGGGGTGATGAAGTATGGGAGAGAAAATTCACTGGCCAGTGGCCATACCGAGGCCCAATCCATGTTGATGGACGGAAATGCGCCCAACACGAAATGTAGACGACAGCATTTAAAATGTTAGGAGGTTAAAAAGAACAGAATAGTTTGCTGGACTAGGCTCAAAACTCTAAACAACGTAAATGAAAACAAAGCACGGGCTTACAATGATAAATGAGTCCAATAAGAGTTGACAGCCTAAGTTATTTTGATATCTTGCACTAAATAACAAGTTGGGAATGTTGTGATGATGTGCTGATAAGTAGTAAAGCATAATTTTTTTTGTTTTAAAAGAGCTGGTAATATTCTTCTACAACTTGTAACTTTCTAAAAAAAATTTATCAATTTTTGTCTTGTCACTTAGCTACAAGTGGATTTCAAAAGAATTATCTTGTCGCTTATCTACACTTGGAGGACGTGAAGTGTTTCAAATGGTTATAGCCAAATTCCAGCAAGATTCACTCACATAAGCAATAAGACGGAGCAAACTACTTAGGCGGAGGATTGTAATTCGTGGTTTTGTATCCTTGGCAAACTCAATTTTGGGTTAAAGAAATATAGATCAAATTTCAGATACGCACTCATCATGTGAATCTAAAACATGTTTTCAAGATTAAGGCCGGAAAAAGGGTAAAGAAATAAGATTAGCAACTGACCTACGGTATAGATCCCTTTAAGCAAAAAAAATATCAGAAAATGTTCAATCGAAATTAGTCCCAATTACGTATGGGATGAGCACTGTGAGGAGGATTAGAAATGTTTGAATGTATTTGTCTTGAGAAAGATTATTTTCCGTTTTTAAGAAAAATTTTTCATAAAAAAAATTTATTATTATTATTTTTTAAGAATCTGTTCAAATTTTCTATTTATAAAGAGGATAAGGACGTGACTTTCAAAATATTCAAGTGGCATTAAAGATGAATTTTCTTTTCTTGTTCAAGGAAAAGGCTCAGCGAAAGGGACCCTTTTGATGATCATTTGAAAATTTTCTTTTCTTATCAAAGGAAATGGCTTAGCGAGAGGACATTTTTTATGAACATTGAAAAAAAAATTGCATTTGCGTAAGCTTTTGAAGTGATGATCATTACTCTTTAGCAGGAAAATTTTTAGTTGGACTGCGTTTACGGTCCTACCTGTAGATCATGTAATTTAAAATAGTGTCACATTAGTACAATGACTCATACTGATGTAAAAAAATGATGTAAAAATACTTATATCGTTTCATTTTAAATTACAAGCTCCATAGATGAGTCCATGAATCAGGTCTATATAAAATTTTTACTCTTCATTGCTTTAGAGTAAAACATAACTTCACATGCACGATTCGTCAACGACATCATAATTTTATTTTTTAACAACCAACAGCAGAAAATTTTATTCATCAATGGCTAGGTGATAAGCCACCCACCAAGAATGGCTCAACCTGAGTCTGAGGGAACATTTCTCCACTCATCCTCTGTTAACAATTGTTTGATGGCTAATTTTTGACATAAACATTCCGTTTCTATACGCCTTCTAACCACCCCCCCAAAAAAAAAAAGGTAGGCTAACATCTTTCTAAAATATCTTCTGAAAAACAGGACTCCTTTTGCAAATTTCATTGGCGTCCCTCACAGAATGATCCTCTTTGTTCTACGCTATTAAATAAAGATTCTAGTAGGATGCAATTAATGCTGATGAAGATTTCTACTTTGACCATTTATACTCCTTTTCACCTCTCTATCCAGACCAATATATGGAAGTGGAATCGATCAAACCCTATGTCAGTTTCACCTCGTTGCTAAATGGAATAAATTGGACATCATCCTATCATATTTGATTAAGGAAGATTAAGGACCCCAGAGCAACGTAAGACGACAGAGCAATGCTGCCAGCTGGTGGCAATGGATAAATAACTAAACTAAGAAATCAACCAATAATAATATTTTCTACACAACATTCTCGAAGCTGAAAATTCTTCGAAGGAAAATCTTAAATTTTTATAAGAAATCTGTTATTGTTTTTCTATCTTTTCCGAACATAAAGACGTGAGTTCAAAATATAAAAAATTTTAAGTGGCTGGCTGACCTATGCTTGCCAAGCATGCATTAACCCTTGCAATTAATATGCATGAACAAAATGGACATTCATTTGAAGCCATTATCATTATCATTATAATTTATACTCCTTCCGTTCCATTTTGATAGGTTTGTTTTTCTTTTTCATCCGTCCCAAATTATAGTTTATTTTTCATTTGAAGAATGTAATTAATTTTCAACTTCTCTAAAATCTCCCTATTTAATTACTTTGTTAAAAATGAAAGGTGCATAGCAAATCGTGCATTTACATATCAAATAAAATTAATTTGACTTATAGTATAATTTTTTATTTTGTATTTAATGTAAATATTTAATGATGAATATAAAGTATTTTAGAAACATCATAAATTAATTTATTTTTTAATAAAATTAACTAATTTTTTTTAAAATGTGTGAAAAAACTATTAACCTATCCAAATAGGATGAAGGAGTATTATCTAGTATTCTTAATTTTGTTGGCTAATATATAACTTCCCATTACACGATTATGAGGGCGCAATGATGATTCCATAATACCATACGTGGCTGAAATGTTCAGCAGACGAGTCACATCTTATCTACTTGCCGTGGTGGCTTTGTTTACTTCATTGTTTGACTTTTTGAAACCGTTTTGTTGCATTTATCTTCAACAAGCTTTCTCATTTTGTAGAATTCTAGAAGTTGTTGGGTCGGCCGATTGCTTACCTCTTTTTTTTTGTGGTTTCGGGAGGCATACAGGCCCTAATTCATTTGTTACCAATATGGAGATTGACACATTCATTCAACGAAATTGAGACCAGTAATTAAATCAATTACCAATCAAAGCAATGGCGAGAGTGAGAGTCTACAAACAGGGAAAAAAAAATCAAACAAAAATTTACATTTTCAACCAATAAATGACAATATTTAAGTGTCCATATTGAAAATCCAGAAAGACGGTATGCTTGCCATTATAGGCTTCTATAAATTACTACTATTTACTATCCCCTGATGACACAAAAGTACATTTTTTTTCCCTTGCCAATTATTGGGGAAAAGAAAAAGAGTACATATGTTATTGCGTACGAGAAGAATAACAATAACTGAGAAGCTTGTTCAACCTTATCGGCTATACTGAACAAGTCCAAGATTATAGATAAGGTCTACAGATTTATTTTCTTCGTTAGGAGTAAGTTGTTTTCTTCATAAGAAGATTTCCAGTCCTCAAATTAATTTTGTTCTATACTATCAACAGCTTTGTGGGCCACTAGGAAACCAGTTTTATCTTTTAAGGATTAGTACATGAAATTCCTTGTCACTCACAGTCCACAACATGTGAAATGCCAATAAGAGTTAATTCTTGCTCATTTTGATTAAGAGAAGTCCGATTTTGAATTTGTTGGCTGGAGTTTTTCATTAGTATATATGTAATAATAATTATAAACCATTGAAAATGCGTGAGTGAACTATCTGACTTTGGAATTAGAAAACTTTCTCCACTCTTAAACTTTTACTACAAAAAAAAAAAAAAAACTTATAAAATACGCGCAAAATATGTGGATACTTAAAAATTGCGTCAGTTGTGTCATCACATTAACATGTTTTATTCTTATGCATTTTTACATTAATGTCTTTTAAATTTGTATTGTACTATTAAAATACTCTATCCTAGATTTTAGGTTCAAATCCCCACAAGTTCTCCACTAAAAACCCTCTAGGTCCGTCAATTTAGGAGCCAGTGAATAAATCTTCACTACTTGAAGTTGTACACGGTACATCAGAAAGAATCTGGCGATACAGTTTGGCATATTCAAAGTGCATTTACAATAGGATTAACTTGGCAATGGCATGCTCCTCTAGGAAGAGAACGTGGGTGGTTTGAAAAACGAGACACGTTGACAAAGAATATTGGACCAGCTTAACCTAACCTTCTCCTGGGGGACATGGTCATTTTAACCTAATCAAACGACTAAACTAGCATCATCCTGCGATGAACACAACTAAGATTGCGTGCAACAACAGAGTGAAGCTGACTGGCATCTATGTTTTCATACTCGGACCGGATGTCGACTCGGCCGAGCTCAGGGGTCAAGGGTCAATGGGTTCGATCGGGGGTCGACTCGGGGTTGAACCGGATGACATATATATGACGTCATATATATATATATATATATATATATATATATGGACACACATCCTCCTAATTAATTTTTCCTACCAATCAAACAGAAATCTCTAAACTTACAAAACTCATAATATAGAAATGCAAATCAAATAAAAATCCCAAACTCACAAAATCACAGTACAAAAATATCATACATGCTCAACCTTAACAAACATAAATCTAAATACGCAATAAGTTCATTTATAATATTTTAAATGACACAATTTAAAATTATCTAAGCCATGCTTCATCTTCTTCCTCTTCATCCCCATCTTCAGTTCCATAACTTTCAAAGACACAAACAAGATCAGATTAGCAAAAGTAATTGTTTATTGAAAGTTCAAAGCTGTTGGGACCTGGACAATCATCAAGCCTTCTTAGTGAGCAATTAAATTAAAGTACTATACTTAGATTATAGTGTTTTGCTTCATTTAAATTACAGTGACTGAAGTGCATAATATTCAATACCAAAATAAACATACGCCATGCTAAGGAAATCAATGTTGGTGTAAAGAATAAAATAACTAGAACACTGAAAACGAAAAGGAAAATTAGAAAATAACTCTTTGCAGCATACAGTTTTGTTAGCTGAACATATTGCACAACTTTTATGCAATAAGCTTCCGGGCTTTTAGTATATATTCTGCTAATTGTTAACTTTTGTGTAAAAAGTGTTCTCAAATTATCAAGATTGTGTTACAGCTGTTAAAACGGCTATCTGCAATTCTCAAAATGCAATCTTTATAATTCTTTATAGTTCGAACTACTTGAGAAAATCAAGCCAATCAAACAACCATAACATCAGGTCAAGTCCTATTCCCTTATAGAAGCAGGGAATTGTCTGAAAATCTGCACCTAAAGGACATTTTGTTCTGTTTGAACTTAGTAACCCATTTTTTTTATGCCTAAAATTCTGAATCCATTTTTGGTGGTTCAAGCAGAATTCTATTTGTAATTCACTCATAACAAGAGCTTCCTACAATTTCCAGATATTCTTTCTACCTTTCCTTCTTTTTCTCTTCCTGTCATTGTCATTGATATGGCATGAATAGACCTAAACCTCATTTACTCAAACTTTATCAATACGACAATCTAACAAGCATACCCCTTCTCATCCTTAAAGTTTTCAACTCCAGCAGCAAACAAGCAAAATTCTTAACCTCCTGATAGTGTTCAAGGCCCCAACTCAGACATTGTTTTGGCCTCAAAGCTTTATCATATTCCTGGTGAACATGTACTATTAAAATTAGTATAAGAACCCAATAAATGTCTCCTACATTCAGGATTTTCACTTAATGTTGATAAGTTGCCAACTGGTTTTTCGGACATACATCAAGGCTCTCACTAAAGTATATAACCATATGCACATTGTGAGACTCTGTCTAAGAAGATTTCTCAATAGTACAAACATGGCTCTACTGCTGTAATTTTGTGAAGAAATACTGCAATATTAAAACCTGGTTATCCTATTTATAATTCCACTACTTGTTGCAAACAAGTTAAATATATAACCGTCATTTTCCTTACTTTATTCATCCCGTGAAAATTGAAATACCTAAACTATTATTGCTTCTTTTGGTGTTACCTTTTCACTAATCCAAATCTTTTAAAAAAGAAACATTATTAAAGCAAACATTGACAATTTGAAGATCATGCTTGTTTCCAGCAAAGGTTGTTTTGGCTTATGGATATCGCAGACACTAACTTTGACAGCAAAACCTCTAGACAATAGCCTAGCATAGATGTAATCTCGTTCTATTTTGATTAAATTTCTGGAACGATTATGGGCCAATAATCTAGCAGAAAGCATATTTGTAACAGCCAGGCATGAATCTATAATGAAGGAAAATAAATAGAAAAAGGGAAAATAAATTACTACCTGCAATCAGTCCGCAGCTTCTTTGATCAAATAGACAGAGAGATGAATGGAAACGCAGCTATGGCAAAGCAGGATTCCGGAAGGTTGGGCGGTGCCGTCGTCGTCGATCGGCAGGAGGGCAGATGGGTTTGAGGTAGAGAAAGGAAGAGCTTAAAGAAGAAAAGAAAAGAACCCCGTCAAAAGTGTCAAAGAAAGGAGTGAAAAAAGGTAAGTCTCAAAAAAAAAAAGCCAAAAAATGTCCAAAATTAATAAAGCGGGATCTGTCCGGTTTGTACGGGTCCCGGTCAAACCCGGTTTTTGACCGGATTTGACCGACTTTTTTAAATCTGAATTTTAAGTTAGACTTGGACCGGAAGCCTAGCCGGTCCGCGGTCGGACCGGCTGGTTCCGGTCCGAGTCTGAAAACACAGACTAGCATTAGTTATAAATAAATTGAAAGCGAATTGTCAAATGCTTCCTGTAACGTTACATTCTCGAAGTTGAGTTGAGAAAGGTTAAAGAATGAAGGTTAGCGACTAACTTTGGGCCTAGATCTCTTTGAGCAAAAAATTATCAGAAATTGTCCAATCGAAATTCGTCTGCAACTGCATATAGAATGAGGACCTTAAGGAGGATTAAATATATTTGAACGTACTCGTGTTGGGAAAGACTGTTTTCAATTTTTAAGGAAATTTTTTAGACAGAAAATTTTTTAATTTTTCTTAAGAATCGATTAAGTGGATCATTAATCATCCGCTTAGTACCTTAGGAGTGAAATGTAACTTCTCGTGCACGATGTTGCTATGACGACATCAAAATTTTATTTATTTATGTATTTATTTATTTGGTTTGGGATAACCAACCTCAAAAAATGTTGTTAATCGAATGGCAATGGTGGTTCAGTTCCATTGGTCCCCAGGTTCAGTTGAATTATTCTGTAAAATAAATTAGGAGTAAACTAAATTGTTGAAACTTGGCAAAAAAATGGCAAGGTGATCAGCCACCAAAGCAGACTAGGTTACACCTTCACAACATAAATTCATTATCTAACATAATATTGTTCCTTGGTTACACCTTTTCAACTCCATCTATGCACGGAACCGACCAAATCTGATGTCTTTGTCACCTAATTAAAAGGAATGTGCTGCGAATCATTTTATCCTATTTGATTTGGGAAGAATAAGGACGCATGCAACTTAAGACAACAGATCAATGCTGCCTGGCTGGCAATGGATAAATATTAGTTGAACTAAGAAGTCAACCAATACTATTTTCTACACTACGTTCTCGATGATGTTGAACGGAGAGAAGGTTAACACCATACTTACTCTGGGCTCCCTTTTGAGCAATGATCAGAAAAAAGTTATAATTGAAATTGATCACCAACACATGTACATAGAATGAGCACTGTGAAGAGGGCTAGAAATATTTGTATATAATATTGGTTTTGGAAAAGGCTATTTTCAATTTTAAGAAAATTCTTCGAAGGAAAATCATAAATTTTTCACAAGAAATCTAGTATTCAAATTTTTCTATTTTTTTAAACTGAACGTAAAGATGTGAGTTCAAAAAATATAAAAATTTTAAGTGGCTGACCTTTGCCTGCCAAGCATGCATTAACCCTTGCAATCAATGTGTAAGGGAGATTATTTTTTCTTCTCGATTTATAAGAGAAAGGCTAAACAAAAGGGACATTCATTTGAAGCCATTATCATTAATCATTATAATTTATACTATTTAGAACTCATAATTTTATTGGCTTATGTATAACTCTGAATGCACGATATTGTTCATAATTCCACAACAACATATGTGGACTAAATGTTCAGCCGACGAGTCAAATCTTATCTATATGCCGTGGTAGCTTTGTTTACTTGATTGATTTTCGTTTTGTTCGACAATTTTTTTTTTTCAACAAGCTCCTTAACCAACAAGCTTTCTCATTTAGTAGAAATTCTTGAAGTTATTGGGCGGTCTATAATGTTCACTTACAAGTTACAACACACCCATCACAGTGATAAACAATCTGAACATCTCTTGTAGCATTTCATGGACATAACAAGGTACAATAAGAACCACATTCAATGCATCTGAAATATCAACTTAAATTAAAGTTATTTATTATCACCCAAAAAAAGAAGAAAAAGGAAAAAATTAGCAAGTTGCATGCCACATCACAAACCTACCTAAACTGGAGTGCAAAGGTCAGCGGTTAGGCATGGAGGCCTGCTAGTAGGACTATCGGAACATCAATTTAACATCTGATACTAGTATTCCTTCCCAAAAAAAAAAAAAAGAATTTATACATAATATTAATTTTGGAAAATGCTATTTTCAATTTTAAGAAAATTCTCTGAAGGAAAATTTTTAATTTTTTATAAGAAATCTATCATTCAAAATTTTCTATTTTTACCCAACATAAAGATGTGAGCTCAAAATATGAAAATTTAAGTGGCTGACATTTGCCTGCCAAGAGTGGCATTAACCCTTACAATTAATGTGCATGGAACACTATTTTTCTTCTTGATCTATAAGAGAAAGGCTAAACAAAAGGGACATCATAATTCCATAACAGCATACGTGAATTGAATTTTCAGCCGACGAGTCAAACCTTATCTACATGTCGTGGTGACTTTGTTTACTTCTTTGTTTGACATTTTGAAACCGTTTCGTTCACATTCATCTTCAACAAGCTCCTTAACCAACAAGCTTTCTCATGCATTTATGTGGTAATAGAGTCAAGTCAAGTCTGAATACTACCGAATTTGAGTTTGAGCTCGTTATTACTACTGCTAACTCTCACTAGATCGAGTATGTAATTCAAAACTTGAACTCAGTTTGTTGATTTTAAGAGAGCTCAAGCTCAACTCGAAATTCATATATAATTAGTATGGATAAATTGATAAATATATATATATATATATATATATATATATATTGACCTACTCGATTTACTGCTCAAATTAGAGTTAATGAGCTGCTCGGTTCACTGACAGCTCTAGGTAGAATTCCAGAAATTATTAAGGTGGTTGATTGGTTTTATTCACCATCAAATTTCAACACTTATTTTCCCTTAAATTTTGTACAAGCCCTTACATCCAATTGAAAAATATTGCTGCTAATACATTAAAATAACTTAAAACACAATTTATATTGAAGCTCTGAAAGAGCAAGTCGAGAAATTTTAAGATAACAAGGTAACATTAGTGTTTTGGCTGAAAACAAATATACAATATATTCTTGTGGAATTTTGAGAAAGGTCGACATAAATGTTTCAATTCTTGTTGATATTAAGAAAATGGATAATGCTTGGAGGTCAAATCTGGATTCTCCAAAGCGGCTCAAATGGCAAGGGAAATTCGTGGCTGGCATGCGCATCCCATCCATGTACCACATTTCTTTGTAGCACTAGCATTCTATTCACCTAGAAAAGGGATCATGTTTATAAACTAGAATATTGATAATAGAAATCAAACTGTAAACGTAATGTATAATTATGTCGACATTATATTTTACAATTGGACAAACCATGACAAGATCACACACAAATACACGTATGTATGTATGTGTGTGTGTATAATGTTCAGTCACAACACCATCACACTGAAACTATTTGAACATTTTGTAACATTTGATGCTCATAACAAGGTAAGATAAGGACCACTAATTAAAATTCAATGCACATAAAATATCAGATTAGATCAAAGTTATTATCACCAAAAAAAAAAAGGAAAATTTTTTATAATGTTTGCATTCGACATCACAACCTATGTAAGCTGACACAAATGTCAACAAATACCAGCTAGTAGGAAAATTAACTACGGAACATCAACTTAATATCTGATAGTACAACTATTTTTTCAAAAGAGAACACTAAAGATTTAGCGTCTATAAATAGAGAGTTGAAGCTGAGAAGTGAATTTCATTTAATTAATAGGCAATCCATTAAGACAACTGCCAAAATCATAAAGCTTTTTTAATTTGTTTTCTAATCGTAGACAATCATCATATAGAAAAGCAAAATGGCAATCGGCACAGGTGAGACAACTTTGTTACACTATACATGCATATATATATACATATATATATTTCTTGTTTGTTAGTGTGAAAAGGGCAGCAGCTGAGTGTGTAAGTGAAATCATGTATGATTATGATCTTAATCAATTTTGTGCATTTCAGAATTACACGAGTTGAGTTTGTACAAATTCAACGACCTTGTTTGTAGCCACTTGATTTAATAACCTCTGCTTCAACTTGCTTGAGTTTCAGGAACAAACAAGCCTCAAACGATAACGTTTGAAAAGCAAAACGGGGAACAAATTGTGGGCCTGTTGCACGAGACAGGATCCAACGATGTTGTAGTTTTGGGCCATGGATTCAGATCCTCAAAAGTTAGTTCACTTTTTGCTCCTTCGCTTGCGATGCAATCATGCACTGCCGATCATTTCTTTTTTGGCATTTTTATTTGACACGGTGACTTCAGATCTTATATTAAAAATCAAGAAGTTCTTCGAACTGTAACAAGACTCCAATTTCCGGTAATATTACCCGGGCCCGGGTCTTCCAAATTTGATCGGAATTTACTCGTGATTTTTCGCTGCTGTTGCATACGTTTATGTGACGACGTGCGATCATCAATACCGTACAGAAAAGAACATTCCATTTTGTCTCATTTGGTTACGTGAAAATCTTTACGTAGTAAAGAAGCACCTTTTTTTATAATTATTATTAATGTTTCAAAAGAGAAAAAAATTAAAAAAAGAAAAACAAAAGTGACTCGTACGCATGTTTTTTTTTTTTTTCAACTTATTCAAACATTGAAGGCTGCAAAATGTTGTTATTATGTTTTGGATAAGTCATGAGAATATTTCGGTGACTAATAATAGATAATACTGATAGTAGACTTTCATCTGTATTCGAAAAGACCAGTGGTTGAAATGTGAATGATGTGATGTGCATGGTCTTGGTGTGGACCCAAAAGGATAATATTTAAGAACGTGTTTATTACGTTAATTGGTCAATTCTTGATAAGCCAGACTGAACAGGATGGATGGGTATGTAACTTGTTTGATGGTGTTTTTTGCAGAAGAGCCCGACCATGGTGAAGATTGCTGAAGCTTTAGAAAAAGAAAGCATCAGTGCATTCCGATTTGATTTTTCTGGCAATGGGTAAGCAACCGACCCTTTAATGTGGTACAGTATCCGTACGACTATCTACTTGCTGTAATTTTGGATGGTTTGTTGGTATTTCTTTTGTTTGCTTAAAGCAATTTGGTGTGAATTTTGGGTAATTAAAATCTTTTTATGGGTTTGAATTGTGATTTGGTGTTGGGACTGGGAATATTTTAGTGCTTGAAGAGGGGTTGGTAGTTGGTCTATGTGTGTTTTTTGTTGGTGGTGGTTTTGTGGTGGCTGGTGGAAGGGGAATTGCAATTGGGTTGGTTGGAAGAAGTTGATGCTGTTTGCGGCTGCATGGGTGGCTGGGGTGGGGCTTTTGATGGGTGGATGGTGGCTAGAATATAGAGGGCGGTTGGTTATCGGCGCCGTGATACGGGTCGTCAGGATTCATTTTGGTCAGGTGGTGGAATAAGTGCGGGGTTTTAGGTGTTGCGCGGAGGAGCGAGGAGATGCCGAGATGGTGGATATACATATTTTCTTTTTTGCACCTGATGTTATTACTGTCTTTTGGGAGATTTAACCTTGAGGAGTTGACTGGTATAAACCTTTTTTTTTTGTTTACGTGAGTTGTAATACACAATTTTTGTCTAAATTTGCAAAAGCTCCCCTGAGTACGATCATCTGTTTGCATTTTGCCCCTTAAAATATCAATTACTTAGAGCACTTCACTGTCAATCATATTATTGTGCTGTGCTCATTTGGGGAATGATAATTACTTTTGCAGGGACAGTGATGGTGCATTTCAGTACAGTAACTACTGGGGAGAGGTGGAGGACTTTCGTGCTGTCATTGATTATTTTACAAAGAAAAAACGCAGGATTTCAGCAATCCTTGGGCACAGTAAAGGTGCAATAAAGCAATCTGTCATTAGACATAATTTAGTATGTTGGTCTACAAATGTGGCTGCATTCTTCTTTTTTTTTTTTTTTTTTTTTTTTGAGGGAAAGGTGCATTCTTTAATATGGTCATATTTTTATCATTTAGACTTTTAAATGCTCTACTACTAACCTCAAATTAATATTTGACCAGCAAACGGAACTCTTGATTATTGGAATCCATGACCATCTCCTCCCGCTGTGGGACTAAAAAGGGGGGGAAAAAAACTGGTAGCACCAATAAGTCTTAAAACCTGTGTGTTTGTGATGCTAAATTATTGCAAACTTAAGGCTTGTATAGATTTTTTTTTTGGGGCCACCTGCCCCCACCCGCGGGCCGGGGGGGTTGATTGTGAACTTCAATTGTATTGCGGGCTTTTCTTGCAGTATTTACTAAAAGATCAACTCTGTTTGCTTCAAATCATGCAGGAGGCAATGTTGTGCTGCTCTATGCATCCAAATATCATGATATCAGAGGAGTGATCAATGTGTCTGGCCGTTACAATCTAAATGAAGGCATTAAAGAGCGCTTCGGCGAAGGCTTCATGGAAAAACTCAACAAGGATGGCCACATTGATGTTAAAGACAAGTCTGGTAATGCATTATATTTTTTAGCGTTGAACAACTTTGAATCTGATTGTTTTTGCATTGCAATTCAAGTTCAACAATACAATTCTTGCTAAGAACTCAAGTTGCATTGTTGTTGCGTCACTTTTTTAACGTGTATTGCAGACAAATAATGTCTTCCTTCGAGGACTTCACTTTTGCAATTTCTATTCTACCGGGGATTGGGTGGGGGGAGCTTCTCTAAAAGTTATTTTGTTTTTCTGCAGAAATGATAAAATCATGTTTAATCTTGGACAAGTTTCGAGTTACTAAGTTTGTTGTCTGTAGAAATGAGAAAATTATGTTTAATCTTGGATGAGTTTCAAATGCTATTTCCTGAAATATCAAAAATGAGAGGAGAGTCTTGAACATCATCTCCTCAATTCTAGACAATTAAGTATACGATGCTGTAATGTGTTGATCTAGCATTTTGATATATTGATGGGCATTCAAGCTCGTCACTGTCTCCCGGGCAACATTCTCTTTTTTATATGAGATGATTGATGGTGTTTCTGTTGTTTACATGAGGTATTTACAGAGTACTATCGTGTCACTAAACAAAGTGTGATGGATCGACTAGAAATAAAGATGGATCAATCATGCCGTCTGATTGGCAAAGAATGCAGGTAAGCATAGCATATTGGCTGCACTTTACAATTAAAGTGTCATTTGTGATGGTGATGTGTTGCTTTATTAACGTAATTAATCTAAATAGAGAATAGAACTAGGATCACTAGAAGAAGAAGAAAAAGGAAAAAGAAAAAAGAAGAGAAATGGGAATTTAAGCTGTCATTTCTGTGGAACTGTTTTGTGCAAACTGACTTTCTAAGTATTTTACTACCTCTTTTGGTTTATGAGGTTGTATTTTCTGCTGTGACACCAGCTATTTGTAATAGGATGTTCGTGTTTGTTTATACAGGGTACTGACCATTCATGGATCTGCTGATGAAATTGCATCGGTGGAAGATGCTTTCAAATTTCACAGCATCATACCAAATCACGCATTAAACATTATAAAAGAAGCCAACCACTGTTACGCCAAACATAAAGACGAATTAACTGCTGCTATTTTGTCTTTCGTTAGAGATGGCCTGTAACAGGTACCAACATTTGAATTTCCACTTGCTCTTCCAAGAGAGGGTGATATTGTGAGAACTAACTTGTTTCTGTACCATTCTAATTTAAACCAACTCAACATTCCACAGGTGCTTGGTTGAGCTTGCCAACTACTTGTCTCTTGTATATTTAGCTTTTATACATTATGCTTACGGTGTCAAGCATCCCTCAATTCGTCTGAGTGGCTTCAAGCTGAAGGATTTAAATAAAACAAGGAGCCATTGACATGTCAAGTATCGCTCACCCAGGCAAGCGTCCTTTTAAGCAGAAGAACTTGAACGAGTGCAGATATGGGTTGTTATTCTGCAGCTAAGAACAGAAATGTTCCTAGTTTTCATATATGTAAAGTCTGTAGCTTGTCAAGGGATGTCATCCGGTAATAAAATATCTCTATTGTAGATAAAAGGATAGTATGGTAAAGACAATACTCTTGTGTGCAGTTGTTCGGTTGTTTGGTTTGCAGTAAATTTTTCAATTTACATATAGTAATTTTAGTTGTTCCTTAACTGTCTAGAACGTGGGTAACTCCATTTTCTTACCCTTATGTTTAAGAGTATTTGCTAATTCTGTTTGTTTCTTAGTTCTCACAACTTTCTTAGTTCTCACAGCTGGAGAATTGAGAACCCAAAATCGCTGCCATTGACCAGTGAGATTGAACCATGACCTAGCAAGATTTAACGTATGGTAATTTTCATATAGGAAGTTCGGTGCTATTTTTATTTCTCCCAATTTTTTTTCCAGGAGTTACAGATTAGGTCATTTGTATGAATAACCAAACAGCAAATTATAATTGCCAGTGATGATCAATAAGAGATAGACACTATTCCCCAAGGTGTAAACATCTCTACGTGCCGAACTGATAATTTCTTCAAACTATGTTCAATGGCTTCTTTGTCATTAAGCTATACCAATACTTCAAAGTCTTGATACACCACGCAAGCTGTTGCAGCTGTTGGATACAATCGCGTAAAATTGGGTCCAGCTTTGTGTCTTCAAACTTCAAGTCGAAGCCTAACGAATCCAGTAGCAAGGCAACAATAAGATGGATCTAACAACAAATAATTATGAGAAAAAGCAAGCATGTAATGACAGATCAGCGATTGCTCATTTGGGATTTTCATTGCTGATCGCCTGATCCAGCAGAACTGCACATCCAGAATTTCAATTTAGTAAAAATCCAAAAATTACACAAGTACATAATTCAATAACAACAAAAATCTGATGCACTTAATGTCCGTAACACAAAATAGCCAATAAACTAGAAAGGAATAGCAAGTCATTAATGACTCCACACTTTTGTCAATTAACAAAGCATTCTGAAGGTGTGCTGTACTTTCCACAAATATATCACATAACAAGTAGAATTGATCTACATGCTAGTGAAGTTCATTAATTTGAAAGGCTCTTATCTTATGACCGCCGCCGATACATTTGTGCAAGTCTAAATCTTGAAACTGTACCAGATTGTCTACACACAGAAATTCTGTCATAAAACTAGAACTCATTTAAACAGCTTTGTTGATATAAGATGATACATTCATCAGATTCTTAAAAGTCTACAGGCTTAAATTGTATAACCATCCGTTGTCACACTTTTTAACCATATAATAATAAGAACGCTGTGGGACTTGAATTAGGAACTTCTGTCATACTGATCCCAACTCCCATGGACACAACAACATGCAGCGACCATGGAGAGCTGTGTCCATCCAAATACTATCAAGCAAACCTTTGCAGCCTTCTTTATTATTATTACTTGATAATTTTGGGCCTCCTTCCATCCAAGTAGTTAACTGGGAGTTTTGTCGATAAAGATAGCAGTTTTACGAGACCATTTAGCCTCAATTTGGTCAAGAAAGCTTGGCCTGGGCTTTCTGTTTTTCTTAGTGGGGTCGAAGTTCAATCGTTTGAACTGGACAAGAAAATTTATATTTGTAAGAGTTCTGAATCTGTTTAAATAACGTTGTGTATTTTTCTCATGAGAAAGGGGCGATGGTGAAGTGGACCATACTGAGGATGTATCAGGCTACACAACCAATACATTTTGGGGACTGGAAATGGGCCACACAAGAAAATTTCTTAGCACTGTAATTGAAAATATTGTAAGGCCAAAAACAGTTTACTGAACTGGGCCCAAAATTATATGAAAATAAAATAATAGTTATTTTGTCATGCACCAAAAAAGTATGGGCTTACAAGGATAAATCAGCCCAATAAAACTGACAACATAAATTATCTTTAGCCGTTAAAAAGAAAATTTGATGTTGAATGTAATCATCTTGTATTGCACTACGATTTGGAAATGTTGTGATGACATGATGAGACGTAAATTTTTTTTGATAATTTATAACTTCTTAAAAAAATTATCATTTTTTTGCTACGCCATCTAATTTCACATGAATTCTGAAAGAGTTCTTGGAAATAATTATGTCGGAAGACGTGAAGTGTGTCATGTGATCTAAACAAAAATTGAGTGTTATGTTAGATATGGTCAGTTGCATTTTTATCAAGAATTAAGTGTTGTGTCAGTAAAGGTTGTCTCTTGGATGTAATTAAATATTTTTACCTTCATTCTCAAAAATCTGAATAGTAGACCTTATGCTGTCAGATTAAATAAACCGCAAAAATCTTAACGAGAAAGCCATATTAATAAAAACAACTAACATTTTGTTTAAAGATATTCATTACATCAAACCTTTTGCCCTCTAAAGTTTGCTCAAGTTTTTAATGCGTTCAAAGTTTGTAACATATGTATGGCTCGTGATAAAGAGAAGATTCCGCCAAAAACAAAACAAAACAAAAGAGAAGATTTTGCAACGTACGACAGCCGATATGTATTCTAATTGTCTCGTGGTAATCATGCAAAGTGCGAAAATAAATTGAATTTTTCGAACTGAAAACTTACTATCCAGGTTCTGAATCATATGATACCAAAACTGTGATAAGATGGATTTTTTTTTTTTTTTGTTAACACAACAAGGCAAGGTGGTTGAGCAAAGGAATCAAAGTCAGAAGGCTGCTTTAGTAGCTACGTTCAATACAATTGTGCAAGCTCCCTTATCATTTCAATCATCATAATTTTGAACTTGGGGTGTCAAATATACATTAACTCTTTGCACTGGACACTCATCTACTTGAATTACCTCTTCATGGTACACAAGATACTAGGATATTAACTTACCCAAGAAAGAAAAAAAAAAAGGATCAAGATAATATTTGACGATTTTGTTTAAGAAATTTCAACTTTTGGTACAACAAAATAATCTCTCAAACTAAATTGTTAGAAGAAGCTAATAATTTCATATCAAATTAGATTATTTGATCAAAAGGAGAAGGCAGCCTCTGAAGTCAACTTTTTTCATGCCAGAGCCCACAGTTTCAACTTTTATAATGTGTTAACTTGGACCCAGAAAGTTTCTTTGCTTAATCGATCTGCGGCTTCTTCAGCAGCCATACCCAACATGATGCTAAGCACAATCTAGACATAATGATGAAGGTTAATGATATTAATTAGTGTTGTTGTCAAATGTTGATCAATTAAGCATAATGACAATGCTGCACTTTTAGGCAGGCTGCAGCAGCCCTTTGTTGAAATCCCAAGGAACCTCAAAAAGCTAAAGCCTAAAAATCACCAGATTTACGGCTTGTCTCCACTTCCTCGTGTGAACGACTATGGAATTATTGCTCCACTTTTACAGTCCATAATTAAGCACACCAAAAATTTAACTTTGGTTAGGTCCATCACCATACATAAATTCCCTCTTTTTAGCCAAAAAGGTAGTACTGTTCATGGAAAATGAACAGCTCCAGACCCTCCAAAAAAGAAAGGTAACTTAAATTCTACTTTAGCCTTTTTCTTATTTAACACATTAATCTCATGCCTAATAATTCATTTATTTACACAAAACTTAGGAGTCTTGTACAAGGAGTAATGGAACTATATCAAGAACTATAATAAATTAAGAGGGCTTCAATCTACATCCTACCTAACTCAACTGAGGCTACGTGCCTGATTCTAAACAAAATTGAAAATTCTTTGTCCGGGAGACAATATCATTTTGGGATCAAACCGAGCTTTTCTTTCTCGAAATGTGCTCCACTTGGACCCAAAATGGTTTATCCACTCTTGTCTGGTTTTGTAGTGTGGAAGATACTGCTTGATTTTGATGTCAGTTTTGTCACAAAACTCTAATATTTCTTGATTTTGCTCGTCCAAGGCTTTCCACTCATCAAAGGTACCAGGACTGCAATAGCCCCACGCAGTAAAATGTGTCTTCATCTGGTATGACAGCTGACATTCTCTCATCCCATCTGTTTAAGTGAAAGCAAATTAGAAATTTAGATAACTTCTATTGATGATGTTTAATAAATTATGATACAATTAACAAGTAGCAATAATAATGTTTAATATGATCATAACCATATATATTAGCGAACACTAATGTTGTTTTGCACGATACTATAATAATTAGTATTTTTTTCTGTTTATTAAGCAGAAATAAAATATACTAGTAGTGAGAATAATGATTACTTTTTCCTGCTTGTCGGATAGACAAGGATGGGTCCGGTAGCCTTGTTTTGTTTAAGTAGGATGTCGACAAAAACACCAGCATTAAAGTCCATTATACGAGACTTTGGCACATAGAGATTTAGCCACGGATGTGGAACGTCCCATAATCCCTTGGACTGAAGCTTGAGCTCCCCACTTCGAACTCTATTGAGAAAATCCATAAAGGAAACATCCTTGGTGAAAATGAATTCAGGAATGTAATGCAACCCCTCGAGCAATAATTGGAGTTCCTATAACAATAATGCATAAAATTGTTATAGATATTCACTAGAACCAATCTTGGTGTGATCAACATAGTATCAAACATATGTATACAGTAATTGATGACTACGATTATTCTTAGCGTACCTCTTCAACAGTATTAGCCGTATGATCGTCGTAATACTTGACAACTTCCAAGCAGTAGAGAATACCTTGTTCAGTTAACAATGAAGTTATTTTGGACTGATGGGAAGCGGAGAAAAATGATGATCTCCAGTTATTTGGAGGGCTTTGTTGCATTATTAGGGAACCTTCTACATAGTCTAAGCCATCAATTGAGATTAGATATTCCTGGTCTCTTGTAAAGCTGGAAAAATCATCGTACAGCATTCTCACCCATTTGGCCTGCAAGACAAGAAATGCATAAGATATATGTACACTTAAATCACATGCCAAAACCACTAATAGCAGCCTTAGACCATGACCATGAAGAATTATTGATTTCTTAATGTTGTCACTACTCATATTGACAGAGTCAAAATGTGGAATATGAATGATGGTCACTATGAATTTTAAAATTTATCAGTACATATGTTATCAATCCAAGCAAGCAGCCTTAGCTTTTCAGAGTAGTAGATGGGATTCAACAGTGCTTAAAGCTACTGACAGTTAAGCATGACTAATATATTTTAAATCTGGTGGCTTAATCTGTTTGTATTGATTATCCATCTGAGGTTAACTATGTTTGATGCTGAAATGCGTGGAACCAGCTGCCTGGACATATGGCTATGGAACATTCTATCCGGGCCCGTCCCACGTTGTCCCAATGCGAACAATGAATTTATGCTAGGCTGCGTGCATGAAATCTTTGTTTAATTTTTCTACTTCTTTGTGCTAGTGTGCATAAAAATCATTTGCATTGCCACTAACGTTTGATTGCAAAATGTACATACTCTTTTTGGTGCTTTGTCCAAGACGATTCTTGCCCTGGTTATGATTCCAAATTGACCAAGGCCTCCTAGAACAGCATAAAAGAGCTCGGAGTTCACGTGTTTGGAGCAAGTGATGAATTCCCCTCTTCCTAAATCAAACAAAATTATGGTGTCACCAGGTGAAGGAAAACAATAAGCAAGCCAACTCAATCCCATGCAAAAGAACTGTACTACTTCGTGAATCATGTTTAAAGATTCTCTTGTTCACAAGAAAAAAACAAACTTTTTTACTTGGTTTTGTGAGAACCTATGATCAGGATTAACCAAACACATGCAACTATTCTTTGTTCTCCCTATATTAATTGTTAAAAAATCCCACCTAGAAGATCTTGCAAGAGCCGAGGAGGAAAACGGCCCCTGAATAAAATCGATACTGGCGTTCTTGAATATATCAAGGACGATTCCTAAAATTATAGAGCTTCTCACACCACCTGGCTTACCATATTATAATTCTCCACCAAAAAATAAAAATAAAAAATGAAAAACAAAAAGCTTTGTGGGATAGGACCCATCAAACATACTCCTAAGTCGAACTTTGAAAGTGACCACGCATTGACAACTGACAATAGTTAATCAACATTACCCTTGGTATCTCAACAAATAAGCAATACATAAGGTCAAATTCTCTTCTTTTTTTTTTCCGGGTTTGGTATTTATCCACTGTGTTCTTTCTTTATTACAAGAAGACAGGAAAAAAGGGTTAACGAGGAGGGAAAATTAAATCATGAGCTTCAAACTATACACGCACCAAACTTTTCTTGTCTAAATATAGTCCACTAGCAGTACCTACCTTCAAATAATTTATTCTTCTAAAAGGTACAAGCGTTGATGCATATAAAAATAAGAAATTAATTTTTTTTTCAAGAAGCTAAAGATTGTTAGATAAATTATTTACTCTTTTGAAAAATTATTTTTTTCCTTACGTGATAGATCTATGTAAGAATTTTGTAGTTAGAGACCAAGACGAAATACTATGAAATTTGAAACATACAATACAAAAGTAAGAAGAATTAAACCATACCAGTAATAACATCTAGTTCATGAACATTGCTGATCTGAGGGCCATGGCGAAAGGTCTGGCCGCTAATACCAGCATTGGAGAGTGTTCCACCAACAGTTAGGTACAAATAATCAGTCCATGATACAGGGGCAAGTCCATGCTCCAGTGTGGTTCGCAGCACATCAATCCAAAGCTGCTCACCCCCAACATCTGCAAAATACCCTAGTGACGGGCTCCAAGACACCTTAACCTTAGTTTCGTTACTATAATCACTCAAAGAACTCATTTCCACCACAACCCCATTTCCGGCCATGGCTTGTCCTCTCACGGAATGGCCGTGCCCTCTGGCCGCCACCCCGAAAGGGACCGAAGAATTGTACGAGAAGTTAATGATATGAATAATATCATTAATGGAAGAAGGATGAAGAACGGCAGAAGGGATTTCTTGAACCATTTTTCCAAAGTCAGAAGACGCTGTTCTAATGGCATCTGGATCAATACGAAGCCTAGTGGCAATATCAAGAGAAAGAAGTTCATAGGGGAGACTAGAGTTTGTCCACGGCCTTAATTTCCCTATAATTGAAATTAAACGGCTTACAATAAACATAACTACGAAATATGCAGGAATTGAAGAGGGCTTGTTGGCCATCTTTTTGGGCAGAGGGATAGGAAAAAGAGATTTTCTACAAGAAGAAATGTGGCCAGCTAAGGTAGGCTTAGTTAGATACGAGTCCAATGAGGCGAATAGGGCGGGGTATATATAGAGAAAAAGAAAACTGTGTGTTTAGCATGAATACGAGGATGTAATGAGATCTTCCTTTAGCAGAAGCAATCTTGACAAAATGGTGGCATTAATTTTTTCAAAGATACGAAAGGACAAGACATAGTCGTGCTTGACAAAATGCTATGCATAAAACAAGACATAGTCATGATGACTTCCTCATGAGATACAAGTAAAATTTTAGCTTCTTTTATCATTTCGGGTTTTTATGTACTTGTGTGTTTTTATCTCGTGCAATTTTACTAAAGATTCAGGAGGCAGGCACCCACCGTTTCCTCTAGTTCTTGTGGGGCTTTTGAGTGAGAGACTGACCAAACAAAAGAAGAAAAGAATAATATTAAAATCTAAATTAACATGTATGCTTTGAATGAAAAGAAGGAATTTGAGTCTGCTAAAATTTTTTGTCCAAGT